>JAGFPH010002390.1:81725-119343 GCA_018207615.1 Philaenus spumarius | reverse complement strand
ACGATACACATAAAAAGTAAACCAGTTGTACATTTCGTTACGTGCTGCTAAGGGTTGAAAATGTAATAACAAACCGTAAAAACAATCAATACTACTGTAATTGTTATTCTTTCCTTAAAGCTATTAAGCTGAAATTCGGCACTTATTAATTTTAAGAAAATATTTAAGACGTAAGCTGATCAAAACTATCCCGATCAATGCATTCGCATATTAAAGACGTATCTGGGTGATCCGCAAACATCCAGGTAAGTCTGTGATTTACCAGTCTGTTGATTTATCGGTTGAAATAAAATGCGCTCTTCACTGTGGATTTTTAATGATTTTATTTATTTTATTTATTTAGCACACACACCAAGACGAAGACGATTGACGAGCAGCCAGCGAACAATAAATACCGAAGTAATTAAATATAAATGTTATAATATGTTTTCGTGAAATAATAGACGAAAGAAAATTAGAAAATACTATGACAATTAATTATGAATAATGGTGGTGCAGCAAACAAAATTTCCTGTAGCGAAGCTGGTTATTAATAAACCTAAGGTTATGATCTGTACTATTGGACGAAGTTACTTTTTAGAACTTTACTTTAAGGAGAAAAACACAAGCATAATATTTTATAAATTCTACAAAACTGTATCGAATCTTGCTGAGCCTAGATTCGCCAGTGACGTCATTTACAAGGCAGCTTAACAAAGAACTACAGAGCCGGCAGGTCACGTGACGTCAAAGGCTATGACGTCATCACTGCAATGAGTTGCTCATTAACGCAACACTTAATAATTGACAACAATACCTCTATTGTTAACTCTCACCCCATTCACTTACACTTCTCTGGGTGGTCGAAATACAATCGGTTGTAGAATAGTAATTTTGATTTGTGTGAACCCTTACCAGCCAAGAATGAACGAAATACGTTATCAACTACTATAAAAGCGAGTGTGCGTCCATAATATACGTATATAATATAACAGCTGATCTGTAATACTAAACAAATCTGGCGTAGATTATACTTTTCTGTTATGTTTACAATTTCAATCTTGTGAAGTAGTTTTTTTTTTACTTTCTCACTATACTATAGTATAGAGAAAGTATAGTGATCGCAAAAAAATCGATGTTGATGTATTTGTGGAAATATCCGTTTTGTTACCCCCTGAGTAAAAAAAAGGGTTTTTTTACAAAATGTCTGTCTGTATGTAAGTATGTATGTCTGTGTTTATACAAAGCTAGAGCGAAAACTATTCGATCGATTTGAACAAATTTGAACCAGACATGTCATTTAGGCCTATATAGATGCACGAAAAACGGTTTTGAAAAAAATTGTAAAACAACTCCTTTTTGGCAAAAACCCCCCAAAATATCTGTTATTGTTTTTTATAAACAAACCGCTTTAACGATTTTGATAAAATTTGGCTTATTTGTAGCCTTTAATGTACCCTACCATATTCAAAAAACCGCATCTTGCTTAAAATTCTCGTTTAGCTAATAATAATAATAATACCAGATTTTTGGGGGCTTTTTGGCCACAAAGGGGGTTGTTTTTCAAAGTTTTTCAAAACCTTTTTTCGTGCATCTATACAGGCCTAATTGACGTGTTTAGTGTAAATTTGTTCGAAATCGATGGAATAGTTTTCTCTCTAGAAAATGTATTAGTTAATTTCCTACTTTAATAAATCACCTCTCCTACCCCACCTACAATTATGACGTCATTGTAAATCAGTTTAATAATTTAAATATGTGAGAAAGTATGTGCCAGTTTCTGGTACCGTTTATTTAAATATGAGCTAAGGAACTAATGTATGCTATAACGTACGTTAGAATATTTGCTTTGAGGTTATAAACTGTATATACATACAACCTTATATCATAATTAAATATATTTGTTTATACAAATTTAAAGAAAATATACCTATTTGTTTCACTTCGGAATCATTCGTACATCTAAACAGCTGATTTCACCCATCTTCAGTAACACTTTAAACAAACCCAGTGTAGATTATAGTTTGGGGTTATGTTTACAACTTCAATCGTTATACTTTCTTATGAAGTTGATTTTTTTAAATATGAGTTATAGAACTAATGAATGCTATAATATACGTTATAATATTTGCTT
Source organism: Philaenus spumarius (assembly GCA_018207615.1). Taxonomy (NCBI): domain Eukaryota; kingdom Metazoa; phylum Arthropoda; class Insecta; order Hemiptera; family Aphrophoridae; genus Philaenus; species Philaenus spumarius. Next base: position 117,230 of record JAGFPH010002390.1, on the reverse strand, counting down.
TGAGGTTATAAACTGTACATAAATAAAACCTTTTATCATCAATATATTTGTACATACAAATTTAAATAAAAGATATATATATTCGTTTAACTTCAGAAACATTCGCACATCTTCATAAAACATATAAACATATTAGAGTATTAATTTCTTTACTATAATAGGCTATTAATAACTTCTAAATCATTTGATCTATCAATTTGAAATACGAAGCAATTAAAAGATAATATTTTTAGATCTTTAAATATATAATAACCTAGACTAAGTAAATAAAAGTGTATAACAAATAGGCCTACAGTTTTATAATTCTTATTATTGTACACATTTACCGAATTAAAAATTCCCAACAGCATAGTTAATGTAGGTCAAGATAAGTATCCCTTAATGTTGTTTTTTAATAGTTTGTTTTTTAAATAATGTATTTTAGATGTGTCTAATTAATCAGCCTGTGATTTTCACGAGTTCTTACTAGTCAACTAATAAAAAAAAAAACGAGTGTAAATACGTAACACTATGGAATAGCGCATGCGCATGGGCTGTTAAATAACTATCATTTGAAAGGAATGTATTACGTTATTGAGCAGCTGTCAACAATAAACACCGCTGTCTTCAGACATATAACAGCTGATTTCACTCATCATGTGTAATACTTAAACAAAACCTAGGCGTATTGTACTTTGAGGTTAAGTTTACAAGGTTACAACTTCATTCAAAATAAACGTTCGATATTAGTTGTTTTTTATATCTATAGCCTACTAATATTATAAAGAGGTTAAATTTTTTTGTTTGTATGTAGAGGGTAATCTTCGGAACTACTGAACCGATTGAAAAAAATAGTTTTACTTATAAAACCTTCACTATCCCTGAGTAACATAGGCTATAATTCGTTTTAATAAAACGTTTTTATTTCAATATTTCTACATTTATTCAGAAAAAATTGTTAGGTAAGGCAACAATTGTTGTGTTGTACTGATGTACCAACACATATTTCTTGAATGTATTTACATTTATTACCATAACAACCAATTGTATAAAATAACAGGTAAAACAGCTGTTTGTTCTAATATTTCCATTAACACGCGATTTCAAACTTTGGGGCAATTATTAGTATTTCCAACTTTTAGGTTAGGTTTTATTAAAGTGCAAACCTGAGCCTTGCTTGTTCTTTAAACCTTTATTATAATATCAATTCTGTTATAAAATATACAACAAAAAAATATTTGATTAGAACATTAAACATTATTTACCATCTTAGCTTTGGGGTTATTATTAATCCTACACCTTTATTATAAGAGAAAACATAACATGATTATGTGTATAGAAGATTCGAACGGGATTGGCGTGCGGAGCCCTCAGGGGTTTCCATAGTTGGTTATAAAACTAATGGTAATAATGTGCTACATGATCGGCTTTGAGGTTAGAAATAGTTGAAAATGTATGTATTTTTACTTTCTCCCCCCAATACGTAGTATATGGAGAAAGTATTGTTTTCGTCCGAATTTTCGAATTTGAATTTTTAGTGGAATTATCTTTTTTGGTGCTCCCTGAACCCCAAAAAATGATTTAGTGGAATTATCTGTGTTGGTGTTTCCTGAACCCAAAAATATTTTCACTGAAATTATTTGTTTTGGTGCTCCCTGAACCCAAAAAAGTGTTTTTTTTTTGTGATGTCTGTCAGTATGTCTGTGTGTCTGTTGGGGTGTGTACAGAGCTGGAGACCATACCAACTGTCCGATTTTGATGAAATTTGGCATGTAGGTGTAGTTCTGAAATATCTCCAGGAAATTTTTGCATTTTTTCAAATTTTTGATTTTTAATGGGTTTTACCCCCCAAAAATTGCCAAAAAACGAGAAAACTCAAAATTTCTCGAAAACTGCTGTAACGATTTTGATCAAATTTGGCTATTCGTAGCCCTTAATGTACCCTACCATATGCAAAAACTGCATATTTCTGAAAATTCTCGTTTAGGTAATAATAATAACTGATTTTTAGGGGTTTTTGGCCAAAAAGTGGGTTGTTTTTCAAAATTTGTCAAAACATTTTTTCGTGCAACTATACAGGCCTAATTGACATGTTTGGTGCAAATTTGTTCGAAATCGATCAAATAGTTTTAATAATAATAATAATATTATTATAATATAATTATAATATAATATGAATGTGTGTTACATGCATCTAATATTTTCCATGGTATGTCCTACTTTTGCAATTCTAAATAACAACCTCCTATGATACTATTGGAAAGGTATAAATTTTTAATTGGGAGAAAGTTTGTGGCAGTTATCTAGTACCATTTATTAAGTGTATAATTTTCTTCATGTAGTAGGCCCACTGTCACGACGCGTACTGTCACTGTTGTCTAACTGTATTGGTGGTATTACGGGGGGTTCTTATGTATACTGGTTATTATTGTTTCGTAAATAAGTTCGAGACGAATTTTAGTTTTTCATTCAACAATGAAATGGTGTTGCTTTTAGATTGTTTAGATAGGCCTACATTCGAACTCTTTTACTGCTTTTATTAAGTTCCCCTTTTACATTCTCGACCCTATACGTAGTATATGGAAAAAGTATTGTTTTCGTCCAAATTTTCGAATTTGAATTTTTAGTGGAACTATTTGTTTTGGTGCTTCCTGAACCCCCAAAAAATGTTTAGTGGAATTATCTGTGTTGGTGCTCCCTGAACTCAAAAATATTTTTAGTGGAATTATTTGTTTTGGTGCTACCTGAAATTTGGTATGTAGGTGTAGTTCTAGAATATCTTCTGGCATTTTTAATTTTTTAAATTTTTTGATTTTTAAGGGGTTTTACCCCCTCCCCCCAAATTGAAAAAAACGTCTCTAACGATTTCGATAAAATTTGGCTTATTTGTAGCCCTTAATGTACCCTACCATATGCAAAAACCGTATATTTCTAAAAATTATCTTTTAGGTAATAATAATAATAATAACTGATTTTGGGAGGTTTTTGGCCAAAAAGTTAGTTTTTTTTTTAAATTTTTCAAAACCTTTTTTCGTGCATCTATACAGGCCTAATTGACATGTTTGGTGCTAATTTGTTCAAAATCGATCGAATATTTTTAATAATAATATAATATGGATGTGTGTTACATGCATCTAATATTTTCCATTGTAACATTTTCCTACTTTTGCAATTCTAAATAACTACCTCCTATGGCTACTCTTGGGAAGGTATAAAGTTTCAACTGGGAGAAAGTATGTGGCAGTTATCTGGTACCGTTTATTTACAATGACGTGGTATTGTACTACACGAAGAAAATAAAAAATTAAATGTATACAGAGTTTGTGTTATTCGTTAAGTTAAACGAATATTTATTTCTTCTTTAAATGTTACTCCACGTACGCTCGTACGTACACTCGCTTTTATAGGACTTGATTTAGTATTAATTAAGAGTCGGAACAAATATGTATGTATTTAAAGGTAGAGTTACCCTCTGCACAAAATATTAAACTATCTACATTCGGTAATTGTTTACAAATTAATAATTTTAAAGATAATCTAAAATGGACGAAATAGGGTACTACAGCTAATACTAAATTATATTTCCCATAGTAGTATTATTTCAAAAGACACTTTTTATATTTTGATAACATTTAATTTAGATTCGCCCGTTTAAAGTGCACAGCCCAGCTGATTTTACATCTTCTACAGATTAACATACGTTTACTCCGGCTTTTCTGGTAGTATTTAATTTTATTGTCTTTCACTCTCCAGTTGGCAACACTGATATTCCTTTCGAGTTTCAGACACAATGTAGTACTTGACGTTTAAATCAGTTCTGCAATAGCTTAGCTTCGCAGCGACGCTGTTTATTTTTCGCATGAAATGCTAACAAATTATTTTCCTCCTGTCAAATATTTATGTACTTAATGTCACGAACCACTTTAGAGTTTTCAATTTGCACAGCTTCTCATTACAACGCAGTTTAATATATATTTACCTAGACATCTTCAGTGCTGACGTTTCATGATTCACTGAATATACAGTAGTATCTTTAAATAATTCTACCACGCAGCTGAACCGCTGACGTGAGTTGAGCAAATTTCCAAAATTAAGTTTACAGGCCTATGTTTTAGGGTTTCAACCAACAATTTGGGAAATAGTATTCACGACGGTGATGAATAGATGAAAAATTGTTCGTACCCCATTCCGCATATTGGGAGTATCTTCAATACACAATGCATTGCGTGATTCGCACGCCAACCCCCGTATTAGGAGTATCTTCAATACACGATGCATTGCGTGCTTCGCACGCCAACCCCCGTATTGGGACTATCTTGAACACACAATGCATTGCGTGCTTCGCCAACCCCACGGTACCACATGCCTTTGAACCTGGTACTTTTATGGTATTTCACGTTTTGATTGATTTTGGGGGAACCAAGCGAGCTATAAGGTCACGTGAAAAAAATTTGCAGAATAACATCCTACATTTATACCTGTACAAAAAACTCAAAAAGAAATTCATTCCTGTAGGAAAACTCTAAGACATTGTTACTTCCGGTCAAAAAACGTGCTTTCGATTGTTGGATTTTTTTGGCAAACGAACTCGTCCGAGCGACGTAGACAACCAACATGTGTACCAAATTTGAACCAAATCGGACTTAAAATACGGCCACTAGAGTGTGAACACATATATATACATAAATATGGATATATAAACATACACATCCGACACTGGAATTGCAGGTTAAGGGATGATGATATATACAAATACATATACATATATATATATATATATATATATGATTTTTAATTACACTACAAAACGTGTTCAGGTGACCATGATCGGTGCTCATTTGCTACTCCCGACGTTAGGTCTTACCATAAGGGTCACTGCAATAGCTCATTTTTCCTTTGGAAATTCGCTAATAATAATTGCATAGAAAACTGTGCCTCTTCCGCCAATAGACTATACTAAACAAGTCGTCTCATAAGTAAGGTGTCGCACTTAGGAAAATAATTCGTTGAACGATGTATTGAAAACAAACTTTAAAATGATTTGTTAAATAAGTTAGTATATTTCGTATCCGCCATTTTTCTTTTTCTTACAAAATAATTTATATTTTCATAAAGAAATAATTGAGTTGAATAAACCGTTTCAAAATGGTGGCAATTACGTAATAGATTAGGTCAGTGGTGACGCTGTTTACTCTGCACATGAAATGCAAATTATTTTTCTCCCTAATGTCACTTTAAAATGGAGTCTGCAATTCCTCGGAAAGAAGCAATTTAAGAAATAAATTAGGAAATCTCTAGAAAATCACAGTTCCTAGAACTGATTTAAATTTTACAAAAATAAACAGTTTCCTCTTTAAATAATGTGCTTATTTAAATGAAATATTAGGTTTTTGTTTGACTTTTTAATATAGATTTTCAATCTCTCATAACGTTGTGTAGGTTTATTTACTGTATACATTTTTCAATTTTCACTACAGGTGCTTCAATAAGTTTAAACAAAAAATGGACCGTACACATTTTGTAAAAAAATTTAAAATGTTTGCGCCATTTTGTAATGGTTTCAAGTATGACCAAATTTTAGAAACAAAAAATTTTCAGCTTTAAAAACTATTTAATTTTACCTTAAACTCTACCAATAATTACTTTCTCGCTATACTCGGTTATTAAGATAGAACCGGTCAATAACCACCATACAAAGTAGGCTGTTTTATTTAGTTTAGTTCAGTGTATCATAGACGATAAGATGGTGTACAACAACCAGCTCAATTCCTTGTCGCACTATAAATTATGTGTGGTGTACTTTGTGCTATTAAAGTGTTTGTGTGTGTATATAACGACCTGAATAGTGATTCATATTTATTTTATACTTGATAAAGAGATTACGGTCTCAAAACGCGTCGTAAGTAGGACAACTGAAGAAGTCACAAGACGGACTAACAATCAGGTAAAATACTACAGTAATTTCCTGTATTTATGTCAAAGTAAAATAACAGATAAAACGGTTGATTCAGATGCACAGTTTAAAATAACACAAAATAATTTCTATAATATATTTTATATTCATCCGAATATCGCCATAGAAATTTACAATTCTTCCGCGTGGTCTTAAGCACACACAAATTTTTATTTGATAATAAATGGAAAGTGCTAGGAAAATACAATAATGTACAACAGACTTTATTATTCTTAACAGTAAATAAACATTGTAATGCAGGTTTAAAGCAAATAATGACTAATGAGTGATGTATTTGTACTTACTTTATCTTACAAATAATAAACGGTACCAGGAAATGGCACATACTTTCTCACAAACATATTTAAATTATTAAACAGATTCACTGTGACTTCATAATTGTAGGTGGGGTAGGCGAGGTGATATTAAAGTAGGAGAATAACTAATAAATATTATTATTATTAGCTAGAGAGAAAACTATTCGATCGATTTCGAACAAATTTGTAAAAAAACACGTCTATTAGGCCTGTATAGATGCACGAAAAAAGGTTATGAAACATTTTGAAAAAGCCCCTTTTCGGCCAAAAAACCCCAAAAATCAGTTATTATTATTATTAGCTGAAGAAGAATTTTTAGAAAGATACGGTTTTCTGCATATGGTAGGTACATTAAGGGCTACAAAAAAGCAAAATTTGATCAAAATCGTTAGAGCCGTTTTATTATAAAAAATAATAACTGATTTTTGGAATTTTTTTGGCAAAATGCCCTTGTTTTCCTAAATTTTCAAAACCGTTTTTCGTGCATCTGTACAGGCCTACTTGACATGTCAGGTGCAAGTTTGTTTGAAACCGCTTGAATAGTTTTCGCTCTACCTTTGTATACATACAGACATACATACATACAGACATTTTGTACAAACCACTTTTTTGGACTCAGGGGGTCCCAAAACGGATATTTCCACAAAAATCTCAACATCGATTTTTTTTACGATCACTATACTCTCTCTATACTATAGTATAGTGAGAAAGTAAAACAACTAATCAAGAATTAAGATAATTTTTTTGTATGTTCGTGGTTACATTGGCTTTAAAACTCACCTCACGCGAAAGAAACGAACTTAAATTAAGCTATTTTATCGGGTTGTCGGACAAAATATCGAAGCTATTTCTGGAAGTACAGACAAGGCTGGGATTAAACATTCATTCCTTTCTTCAAAACCGTCTGAAACTGATCTTTTATGTATACCTTACTCCCTTAATGTTAGGGGAAGAGGTCAGGCTGTCAAACTTGTCGATCCCATCTAATGATATAGTGTCGTCATTATTTGATGTCCGTCTTTGAAACCAAGTATGTGTAAAGCTTAAAAACGTTGTATTTTAATTGATAACATTGTATTTGTCATTTTGTTCTCCACAAACGTTTTTGTACCTGTTGAAATTATTAATTTCAATGCAGTTAAATCACGTCAACACACAATATATTGTGGATGAAGATTAGATTTAAAAACTTGTTTAACAAAATAAGAACTAATAGTTGAAACGAAACATGAATCTCTACTTATTAAAATATTGAACAGTCTGAAAAAGACAACAAAGAAAGACATATATTACTTTTATTTCGTATATTATTATAAAGTGAAAACTTATATAGGTGCACTGCGTTCAAAATTTTTTGAAAATTTTTCTAACGGTGAATCGGATTTTACCGTCACGCTCCATTTTGTCACGCATTTTCCGTCACGCTCTACTGTATTTGGCACACATGTACGTATATACTGCAGAATAAATTATATAGTGTACTTTGTAAACCTTTCCTCTAAATGGATACCTACCAGTCACCTTTGATTATTAGTCTAATTTTTTATTGAGAAAAGTTTTGGTCTCGCCGGGATTCGAACCAGCAGAGTCCATCACTATAGTCTAGCGCCTCATCTGGTTAGGCAACGAACGCATTGTTAGTTTAGTATATTTGAGTTGGGTATAAAGTGTAACAGATTGTCCTACTTCATAGGCTTAACCCGTTAACGTTAACATAATGTAAGTTATAGTTTAATTGGTAATACCTCTGAAATTTACATTATGCTTCCTCATTTCGTAAATTGTGTTATAAAGTATACACTTCTCCCGTGTGGTCTTAAACACGCAATTTATATTTTTTTCATTTTAATGTTTATTTTGTTTTAATGTTACTGTAACTAGATAAGACAACACTGTTTACATATATAGGCTATTATAGATACAGAAAACAAAGTATTTGGTGGCGAATCGTCCGATGAAGAAAGTGATAATAATTCTTAACTGAACTTTGTAACATGTTCAAACAAGAATAACTTTGTCAGCGAAATAGATGCATATGAAACTGATTTTGAGGAAAAAATTAAGGTTTGATTGGAGGTTTGTATATTTGTGAATCAATGAAGCCCTCACACAAAAGTTATTAAGACATATGTTCATCAGATGCAACTGGCCCATATAGTAATAAAATATGTACAATGTCAAGAATCATATTCCATTTTCTTTAGGTTCTATGCTCTGATGATGTTGCTACCAGAGCGAACAGAACGAAAATAGATAAGGCAGATAGAGCGAAAACACTTGTGAGATAGATTTTTTAAAGGACATCTTGTTCTAAAACTAAATGTATGTTAGTATTTCTTGATTATTGAATTTACAATATACTAGGTGAAAAGGCCTCCCGAGTTCGGCTGTTTCAGATTGGTTAGTAAAAAACGTCCTAGGACAAAACGAATCTCTAGAAATAAGTATCAATAGGGTTGCAACCTAATACCAAAAAAATCTTTAAAAAGGGCCTTGTAAATAGGAGCATAACGATGAAATAAAAATTACATTTAATAATGTTTTGATTAAAATTACAACATTTTCTTTGACTTAAAACAAACCGTATGCAAATTGGCAAGGCACGGTTATGTATCAATAGGGTTGCAGCTTAAACCTCTCCTTCTAATGTACCCTTATAAAAGTACCCACAAAATAAAAATTTAATGTTATAATGTTTTGATAATAATGGCATTTTCTTTTATTTCAAACAACCTACACGACAATTGGCAACGTAGACCTCCACAAATCTGTATCAGTAGGGTTGTAACTTTAAACCAAAAACACAAAAAAGTGGCATTATAAAAAAAATATAATTAAATAAAAATTACATTTCATTAATAAAAATCAAAAATAATGCTAACATTTTCTTCCATTTAAAACAAACCCCACAAAAGTGTATCAGGTAGGTCTCCAGAAGTAGGCATCAATAAGGTTGTGACCCAAAAAACCTAAGACATACTCCTCTAAATTAAAAATGACAATTTCATATTTTTGTTTATAATAATGACAACATTTGTTTTTCATTTAAAACAAATTGCACGAAAATTTACCCGGAAGATCTTCAGAAATAGTGTCGAATAGAGTTGTTACCTAAAACCAAAAAAAGAAAAACCCAAAAACGTGCTCACGTGCAAACAAATAAAAATTACATTAAATATTTTTTTTTATAGTGATGACAACATTTTCTTTTGTTCAAAACAAACCGTATTAAAATCAGTCAATTAGATCTTCAGAAATAGGAGTTGTAACCTAAAACCAAAAAACTCCAAAAAGTGCCCTTATAAAAATATACCTGTGAAATTAAAATGAAATTTCATATTTTTTTATAGTAATGACAAACATTTTTTTGATTTAAAACAAACCTTACTAAAATTGGCACGGTAGAGCTTCAGAAGTATGTAGGAAACATATGTATGGTGAACTGTAAGTTGTATAAGTAAGATAAAATGTAATGTTGGTAAACTGGCTGGAGCTGCGTTAACATTGGCGCACTAGTCAAACTGGGATTGCAAGACAAAAATAAATTCAAGTACGATATATATATTTTTAATTCAAAAACTTTTTTGTTTTAAAAGTTAAACAACCTAATCATAAAACAAAAGAATTAGTTTTTAAATATGTTTCTGTATTAATAATTTCACTCAAACTATTCTTTTTTGAAAGGAACAAACGCTAAAAGATTTCCAGTGCTTTCATCAACTTGTCAGACAAAATATGAAACCTCTAAGGATGGTATTAAACATTCATTCCTATCTTCAAAACTGTCCGAACTGATATTTTATGTATACCTTTCTCCGTTACAGTTAGGGGAAGGGAGGCTGTCACACGACTGCAGTGATATAGTCCTTTCATCGTTAATGCACTGGACCTTCATCTTTGAAAGTACGTGCAAACAATGTTATATCGTTGTACTTGTTCTTTTGATGTACCGGTTACATTATTATTTATTAACACAGCAATTAGTTAATGCATTTTGCCGAAGAACATGTGAATTAAACCCATGGTTAGAGTCAGGATTAACAAGATCCATAAACTAAATTAAATTTCAAAAACAGTGATAACATTGCCAGTAGATTTAGGCCAAAATGTTATTTACTAATTCCATTTAGATAATTTGCTGTTGTTAATGTTTTTATTAAAATTGTAATCAGTTATCAGAAAATATATTTTATTGTCTTATTATCACGAGTATTACAAACGTATACATAAACTAAACACTCAAAACATTCAACACTATAGACGCTCCGACTCTGCTAGCTTCGACCCATAGCAAAGCAAATGCAAACAGATTGTTGTATTGATTGATTAGGAAAGAGGCTCTTGTATTTATGTAGTGGTCACCTATACAGGGTGTGTCAATACTGACTACATTCATTTTAACAGTTGAGATTCTACTAATCAAAAGGAACAAAAAATATATATCAGCCCTTATCTGACCTTAACCGTTTAGCTGTCATGGCGTATTTTGTGATTTTTCAAATTACATGACTTGGTACTATTAGTTTGACGATAAAAACCACACTAGTGTAGGTGTAACATGGAAAGTAATACCATTTGAAAGAGCATCAAATTTCCTATAAATGAAACACATTATCCAAATAATAACTCCTTATACAACGTTTTTTATATAACTTTAACGTTAAAAATTATTGTTACAGACTTTTTCATTTAAACTTTAAGGCTCAATTAAATCAGTTAAAATTTTCGCATTCTTAATGTTCAATTACATAAAAAAACTTCCTTATTTATTTATCTTTAAAATGATGTATAAATATTAAGGGGTCATACATAGAAAAAAAGTTGACATTTCATAAAAATGTTGTTTAGGTACAGCGTTAGGATTTATCGTATTGGTTCTAAACACCAAACTAATTACTGTATCTGTAATTTCTTTACCAGCTGAATCTGTTGACTAAATCAGCTGATTGGAAATTTAAAAAGTTATAATCAGCTGTTTTTTTTTAATTGTTGTATTATAAAACTGTTTATTAATTTTATTTTCAATCGTACACTACAAGAAAACGTAACTGATGTCATGCTATATAATGCTAGATATACTTGTTGTTTTGAGTTGTCATGTCGTTTACCTATGAATAATATGTTGACATTATTGTCGTTTATGGATTCTGTGACTATAATGCAGCGGAAAACCCTTTGTGTCATATCACTTAATCAATGGTAACACCAAATGAGCAACTCATCAAATATCAAGATGTTTAATCTCTTACTAATTTGGTAAGGTTCTGGATCCTCAACCGCTACCTTTTCAGGGGAGTTGCAGAAACGCCCAGTCTATCCCTTTCAGTTAACCACTCACGATCCCACGACGATCGTTTCTTTTTAGTATTCAAGTTACTCGGCAACTCCCGAGACAGTTCTCGAACACACATCAACGAAAACGTCGTAATTCCTCAAGACGTATCCTTACTGATGACATTTTTTGGCAAATTTGACGGTAAAAGCAACAACAACAATAATTTGTATACGCTGTAGTAGCCGCTATTGCACGACGCTACACGTGTGACTAGGAAACATCGCGCTACTAAAATAGCTTCTATAAGTAGCCTAGTGTGACACTGGCTTTACGTCTTCTCTGTGTCCATTTTAGCATCTTATTACTATTTATTTTCTTTAACTTGAATTTAAATTATTTCATAAGCCTAAATATTTCTTAAATCTAGCCGTACATGATATATTATGGTGTCATTATTTACACGTTAAGTTTTATTTAAATACAATTAATTATTTATATATCATTATTGGTTGTATGAATGGCGGAGTGGTGTGTTGCTTTTAATTTTAATTTCTGTAGCAAGTGGTTCTCATAAAACCATAAATAATAAGTTTATATGTCAGTTTTATTTGATTAAGCTAAAAGAAAATGTCAACTGTCTTCGAACATGTCTTCAATCTTTGGGTCTATGAAAAAGAACAAATTTAAAATTACGACTGCCCAAAGTAATGAACCGTAAACCAAAACATTATCAACTTCAAAAAGGTAAATAAATATTCCATGTTTACGATTACCCTTTGTTAAATTGTGAAGATTAGATTTATGTTAATTACAGCAGAGGTATATCGATTAGGGCATGTCCACTTCCTGCCTTTCGTTTATCGAATGTCGTTTCAAAGTAATTAATAATTAATCTAAAGTAGATTCGGAACGTTGAATTGAACGAGTTCATTAAAGTTCCGTTATTATCACCGGACTCTCAGAGGGGAAATCATTTCAACTGTGTGGGATATCTGATGAAATTAATGAGTAAATATTTGCAGAGTTAAACCCACACTTGTGTATTCAACATCAGTATATATAAAACAAGAAGTCATCATTGACTGATTTATTCATAATCAACGTACAGCCAAAACTGTCATAGCTTGAACCTTAGAATTTTAAAGGCAACTTCATACCACCTTGTAGAAGTGCACTAAGAAAGAATTTTGCAAAATATTAATTTCAAGGGTTGAACATTTTCAAAAAAGAGTGTTCACTCCCGACCTTATATCAGCTCAAAACAGCTGATTCGAATCAAAGCTTAGGAACGCAATTCTCGGTGTGGCCTATAGTCTGAACCAACACACGTTTCTTGCATGCATTTACATTCATTACCATAGCAACTCATTTATCAAGTTAAAATTAGTTAATTATTAGCGAATTTCCATAAGAAAAATGAGCTATTGCAATGGCCCTTATGGTAAGACCAAAGGTCGGGAGTAGGAAATGAGCAACGATCATGGTCCCCAAAACTTGTTCTGTTAAACGTGTTAATTTAAGTTAAACCATTACTGTGCATTTCATTGAAGTTACAATGGCTAAACCGTTAAATATTAATCAAAATATAAGCAGAAGGTGTATGTTGGCAATAAAACGACATATTGTGATGTTTTTGTTGGTTTTATCAGCATATTTTTGGTAACGAATATAATTGAACTATCCAGTAACGTTTAAACAAGTATTTATGTTATTAACGATTTTGAGCTGTTGCAGTGGCAGTGGTGAGACATAAGGTCGGGAGTAGCAAATGAGCACCGATCATGGTCCCCAGAACACGTTTTGGGGTGTCATTAAAAACAAATATATATTTTTGTATAACATATATGTATATATGTTTTCGCACTCTAGCGGCCGCATTTTAAGTCCGATTTGGTACACATGTTGGTTGTCTACGTCGTTCGGACGAGTTCGTTAGCCAAAAAAATCCAACAATCGGAAGCACGTTTTTTGACAGAAAGTAACTATTTTTTGAGATTTTTTCAACGAAAATGAATTTGATTTTGAGTTTTTCTACAAATATAAATGTAGGATATTATTTTGCATTTTTTTTACGCGAGCTTATAGCTCGCTTGGTTCCCCCAAAATCGATTAAAACGTAAAATACCATAGAAGTACCCGGTTAAAAGCCATGTGGTGTATTCTACCGTGGGGTTGGCGTGCGAAGCACGCAATGCATTGTGTATTGAAGATACTCCCAATACGGGGGTTGGCGTACGAAGCACGCAATGCATTTTGTATTGAAGATACTCCCAATATCCAGAATGGCGTGCGAACCGTTTTGCAGCTATTCAGCACCATCGCGAATAGACCTATTTCCCAAATTGTTGGTTGAAACCCTAAAACATAGGCCTATAAACTTAATTTTGGAAATTTACTCAACTCACGTCAGCGGTTCAGCTGCGTGGCCGAATTATTAGCGAATTTCCATTGCAGTGGCCCTTATGGTGAGACCCATGGTCGGGAGTAGCAAATAAGCACCGATCATGGTCCCCAGAACACGTTTTGGGGTGTCATTAAAATACATATATATATATGTGTGTTCGCACTCTAGCGGCCGCATTTTAAGTCCGATTTAGTCCAAATTTGGTACACGTGTTGGGTTAGCCAAAAAAATCCAACAACCGGAAGTACTTTTTTTGATCGGAAGTAACTATTTTTTTAGATTTTGACTACGAGAATGAATTTTTTAGAGTTTTTTCTCAAAATATAAATGTAGGATGTTATTCTGCATATTTTGGCTTCTTACGCGACCTTATAGCTCACTTGGTTCCCCCAAAATCGACCAAAACGTAAAATACCATAAAAGTTCCCGGTTCGAAGGCAAGTGGTGCAAACTCGCGAGGTCACTAGGCACAAACTAATTCTACTAATATTTTGCGTACACACAGACAGCTGTTGTTCAACGCCTTCGTGAGTAGACCTATTTCCCAAATTGTTGGTTGAACCCCTAAAACATAGGCATATAAACTTAATTTTGGAAATTTGCTCAACTCACGTCAGCGATCCAGCTGCATGGTCGAATTATTTTTAAAATACAACAGCTTTTTTAGGTTAGGCTAACAAAATACAAACAAGAACAAAAATAAATGAAAAAGGCACGCTGTATTATATTTCAAATACCTCTTGTTGCATATTACGTATAAAACATCTTGTTTGATTCACAACACATTTATTTTTAGGTTAGGCCTGTACTAAAAAACACGTTTCTTGAAAACAATTTATTTTTATTACCATAGCAGCCAACTTGCTAAATTTAGAATAGGGTAGTTAATTATTCTTCACAACCATACATTTTTTTAGGTTATTTAAAAGCAAAAAAAAAGAAAGAAAAAATGCTTACTATATCATAATTCAAACAAGTATCGCTATTAAAATTATACCAACTTTATTTTTTACTATGATCATTTTTGACCTGCTTTGCCGTATCACTATTTGGTCATATTTTATAACTTGCCTCTCTTTTCAAAAAAACCTCTCTTCTTTATAAAAATAAAAAATCTCTGTCCTAATCAATTGCCACTCCCGTGAAAATATCATGGTGTACAATATCACTGCATTTTGTCACGAAGGATGGCGAGCGAAGCGAGCAGGTAGCGGAACCCTCGTATTTAAATATTTTTTCCATCGACTGTTACTCGTCACCAGCAAACGTTGTGCGATTCTTTGGCAATTACATTAAATCAGTATAATATTTTAATAAAAATTGGTATTACAAAGTAATGTAAAGCGGCCCATACACGCACGTACTGCGGGCCTAATTGACATGTTTGGTGCAAATTTGTTCAAAATCAATCGAATAGTTTAAACAATAACAATATAATAGGCTGTGGAAGTGTGTTACACGCATCTAATATTTTCCATGGTAACATTTTCCTACTTTTGCAATTCTAAATAACCACCTCCTATGCTACTCTTGGGAAGGTATACATTTTCAACTGGGAGAAAGTCTGTGGCAGTTATCTGGTACCGTTTATTTTATACTATTTACTATGTTTTATAAATTAGATTGAGTGATCTACTGGATGAAATCCTTGTACAAAATAACAGATGTATCATCTTTAACATTTCATTGTTATTTAAAGGGGGAAAGGTTACAACTTTGATTGGACATTATGTTGGATAGAGTCAACATACAGACCTCCGGTTTGCGCCAATCTTCTTCTTTTATCAAGGCCTTTAAAATGAAGTGTCACTCAATATGGGTTCTCATTTAAAATTTTCGACTTTTTTTTGACCTACCCAATTTTTGGGGTAGGGGTTAAAATTTACGATAGGCGAAAAAACTCAATTTTTATTCATGTTAAAAATTCCCAAAGCTAATCTGTCTATTTCCATTAGTAAAAAAATAATAGGGGGGGGGGGGAGACTTTAAAGACACTGGTATACGTAGTCAACTGTAAAAAAATACTATAATATAGCAGATATTATATTCGAATAAAATGTTAAAATAATTGCATGTTTTTTAATTTTTTAAATTTAAATAAACAGTTCATATGTACGTAAGATTGAAAAATATTCATATTTATTCAGTATTTAATTCGTATTTACATACATTTTCCTAAAAAAAGAAATAAAATAAAAAATACTGAGCTATGCTCGATCGCCCAGGTAATTATTTGAATAAAGGTATTTTCTTATTTGTATTAATATTTTGTTATTGCAGTTTACTTTTTTCTACTTACTAGTAAAAGTTATTGCCTAGGAGAATTTTTTACTTATTCCCTATATTGTTTGTCCTTATATATAATTCTGTAAGCAAAATTTTAGATTCAAAATTGTGGGAATTTGGTAAATCGGAGGATGATGGGAGAGGTATCAAATTAAAGGTATCGATTCAAGGAACGAGGGAAAAATATAAGTTTTTTCTAAAATTAACAACTAAGGGGTTTTTGAGGTCCCCGAAAAACGAAAAATCCCCATAAGAAATACATGAGAATTTAAAAACATACAACAGCTGTTCTGCAGTTTACATTAAAACATTTGGTATTAAATAAATTAAAAACATAAAACAGCTGTTCTGTAAAACAATATGACAGTTGAAGTAAATTATATTTTTAAATAAAATCTGCTACTTATTAACCTATAAAAGATACACGTTGACACACACACATAGAGAAACGTTATATAAGTGTGATTTTTGGAAGGTTGTATGGCTGTCTTATTAACTCTTCATACATTTATACTAATATCATAAAGAGGTAAGTTTGTTTGTTTGGTTGTATGTAGGGGGTAATGTCTGGCACTACTGAACCGATTGAAAAAATAGTTTTACTGATAAAAAACTACACTTTACCTGATTAACATAGGCTATAATTCATTTCGATAAAAACCTTTTTTTATTTCAATATTTGTAAATTTAGTCGGAAAAAATTCTTAGGTTAGGCCTAGAATGATAAACCAACACATGTATTTACATTTATTACCATAACAATAAATTGAATAAAAGAACAGATAATATATAAACTGTCTGTTCCAATATTTCCATTAACAGCTGATTTCAAAATTTGAAGCAATTATTTTTGTACTTCTAGATTTTAGGTTAGGGTTTTAAAGTGTAGACCTGAGCCTTGCTGGTTCTTTTAACTATTATTATAACTGCTGTTATGAAATATAAGAAATAATTTGATTTGAACAGTTATCATTATTTATTATCTTAATTTTAAGGTTATTATTATTAATCATATAACTTTATTATAAATAAAACATAACATTTGTTTTTAGAAGGTTCCATTGGGGGTTGGCGTGCGGAGCACGCAGGGGTCTCCCCTAGTATAAGTAAATTTAATGTTTTATTTTTGTACACTTTAAACATAAGAAATCAAATATCCTTAACGAGTCAGAATTAAGTCTTTATTGTAGATTTATTTCTAGTAGCTTTATTTTTGTAGTAGCTTTTTTATTCATAATTCTAAAACCTTGTATTAATAATCTCCTGAAAATATTACGTGGTTAATATTTAGTGCAATTGGAGTATATATATTTTAATATGACAACTATAAACATCCCTCTTGAACGGATTTGGGATACAAAAACCATAAAGTTTTATTAAATTTATTAATTAATTTTACATATATATCATCACCGTAATTACTTATAATTATTCAGTAAACATTTCGTCGGCTCTGCTATGAATATTTTTCATATTCATCACCTATGCACATTATTGCATTCTACGCATATTTGAATGACAATAGAAACAATATATTTAATTGTATTTAACGCCTCTGTTTTGTCTCATAACTTTACTAATTTCAATTTACTAATAAGGTTTGTATGTAGGGGGTAATCTCTGGAACTACTTAACCGATTAAAAAAATAAAAACCTACACTATCCATGAGAAACATAGACTCATTTATTCTTTTTGATAAAACATTTTTTATTTCTATATTTTTAAATTTAGTCGGAAAAATTCTTAGGTTAGGCCTAGATTGATGAACCAACACATGTATTTATATGTAATACCATAGCAACCAATTGAATAAAATAACAGATAAAACAGCTGTTTCCTCCAATATTTTCGTTAACATCTGATTTCAAACTTTGAAGCAATTATTTGTTTTTCTAACTTTTAGGTTAGGTTTTTATTAAAGTGTAGACCTGAGCGTTGCTATTTCTTTTATAACCTTTATTATAAACTGTTGTTATAAAATATACGTAATAATTTGGTTTGAACATTTATCATAACCTATTTATATCATTTATCATAAGTAACCTTCTTAGCTTTGGGGTTACTTTATAATCCTACATCTTTATTCTGGAAGCTTCTAGAATATTCATTAACATTCCCATCTGCTTCACCGACTTTCCATAATATTTTGGTTGATGCGATGCGCTCTTTGACTCCCATATCTCATTTTTCGCTAACCCCTGAAATTCCAAACCGAAACCTGTTTCATAAATTAGGGATGGAGGGCAACCTTGCCATACTCCCATTGGGTTGTATGGTTATAGCTCACGCGAGGTTGTAAACCACGCTCAATCCCGCAGCCAAATGAATCCGTCTCCATAGCCAGGGCCGGCGAGAATTGCTAGTATAAGGGCTCAGCCACTTCCTCTCGATACGTGCTGCCAGCCGATTCTACGCTGTGACGTCACAGGGTTGTCACTTTCGCCGCACTGCGATACAACCACCACTGCTTTGCATTAGTCGGAGCATGTATTTAGTACTTAATGACCCCCATGATACCATTCTAGCCCTACTGGCACCCTCTTTGATATTATAAACTTTCAACAATCAATAAAGTAATAATGCTTTAATTAAATACTAATGCACCTAGACAAGGTAAAATGAGAGAAAACACAACAAATCAGTTACAGATATGTTTACTTTACAAATATCCGGTTTTTTACTTCCAAGGAGGCTAATCAGTTATCTTTTAATGTTATTTAACTTTGGCCTACTTGTATGTAGCCCACACAGAGTGAACTAAAAGTCTGGAGACACCCTGAAATTTTTGAGAGATTAAGTGGAATAAACGGTATGAAGGAAACTAACACATACTTTCTCCCTCATTATAGGAACATATTTTTTAATTTTAAGAGTAATTTTCCCATTAAAATTCATAAAATAACGGAAAAACCAACTTCTCTCAAAAACGGCTCGAACGATTTTGATTAAAATTTTATAGTTCATAGTACTTTAGGTTCCTAATAAACTATAAAATTTTAATCAAAATCATTAGGGCCGTTTTTGAGAAAAGTTGATTTTTCCTTTATTTTAAGTTTTTTTTTTCAAAAATGAAAAAAAAAACGCCTGGAGATACCGTGAATTAGTAGTACCTCCATACCAAATTTCATCAAAATCGGACGACTGGTTTAGGCTCTAGGTCGGATAACATCCACACGGACACACACACAGACACCCCCACAGACACACACACAGACTCACCCACAGACACACACACAAACATTACTCCGAAAACCATTTTTTTAGGTACAGGGGGACCCAAAACGGATATTTCCACCAAAAACTCAAACTCGAAAATTTTGACGAATACAATACTTTCTCCATATACTATGGTATAGGGGGAGAAAGTACAAAAACAAACTCTGGTAATGTTTACTAGGTACAAAGATGTACTTTTTTAAGCATAAGACAACGTTGTTACCATTTCCAAAATGGGAAATTTTGAGGGCAGCTCAAAATTTTAAATGCCAACCCCTGCCTTGTGACCCCTCATTTTAAATCTATTGCTACAAGAATGTAAATGATGAAAATTAAATTTCTCTATTTAATTCCTATCTAACGTTATTTACAGTTAAAGACGACAATGATTCAAGTCCTTCTAACTTTTTAGTGAGTGATTGATGAAGAGCCAAATCCAAGGAATGTTTATTAGATATTAGGATGCATTTTTATGTATGGATAAACTTTTCCAACGTTTCAAAAATTGGAAATATTGAAGGCTGCTCAAAATAATTACAAGCAAACCCCCTGTCACGTGACCATTTATTTTAAAGGTATTAACAAAAAAACAAAAAAAAAAAAAAAAAAACTAACAGTGAAAATTTGAGTATCTATCTCAACCCTACTACAAATTTAAAATTAATGGTCACAGACAGGGGTTTGTGAAAAACAATTTTTGAGCTGCCCCCAGAATTTTCCATTTTCTAAATGTTAACAACGTTGTCTTATGCGTAAAAATGTACATCTTTGTACCTAGTTAACATTACCTGAGTTTGATTTTTTCCCAATGATTCACTCCAGGGGTGTCTCCAGACTTTTAGTTCATCCTGTACACAGTAATACTGTAATTGTAAAAAATATTTCTGTATGCTTGCACTAAACTTTGATTTTGAGAATTGTGCAACTATTTCAATGTTAACATGAAATAATTGTTTTAAATACAGTATTAATAAATCATTAATATAAATTCTTTTTGACAGTTAAATCAAAATGTTTCTCGGGTACAGGTATAGTATAATAATTTAGTAAATTAATATACATGGGCCCCACAACTTACTTCCAGAACAAAGTGAAATGGCCACCAGTTCCGAGGTTAATATTGCAGGTATTAAAATATGAAATTTTACTGCAAATTAGGCAAAAAATTTTGTATTTTTAAATTTTTATTTTTATCACTTTAAAACTTCATGAAAGTTAAGATTTACGCAATAAAATTTGATCAATCAGCTACATTGCTAATTCATAATAATTAAGTTTATAACATCCAATTCTATTTGATTTCGATATGTAATATTAGTAGTTTTTTTAAACTATTGTCACCTAAAAATAGATACAGTAGCTTTGTTTGAAATTCCCTTTTTTTACCCAAAACTAACACTATAAATAACAAATATTAAACAATGTCAATTTAAAATTCAGAACCTATTTATTACAAACAAACTGGGGAAAATTCATTGGAAAAAGCCAAGGCTACAGTAGTGAATAACCGCAGTTGACAACCCTATGACGTCACGTGGTCAACGTCCCCTCCCCTCACCGGAATCGTCGGCGTTGGCCAAACTTCAAAGAAGTGGCTGAGCCCTTCTACTATTCGCCGGCCCTGTCTACAGTGCCGAGCAGGCTACCTCTCGCATAATCTGACAGTTTTGACAGCCAAATTGGAATTCGCAAAAGCAACGAACCGTGGTAATGGCGTGAATAATGGCGTGATACGCCTCGAAATCTAAAGTAACATAATTAATTTATTATGTACTTTTTATGTAATTTTATCTCGTACTTTTGAAATGCTCGCAGTTAATCTTGAATGACTTATAATGAGCCACTTATATATTACTAGAATTATTTGGCTTAACATTACAAATCAAATCAAGGAATGACGCAAATTTTGCATTGCAGACATTACCTAACCTAACCTAAAAAAACCTAACCTAATAGTCCTCGAATTCTAAAGTAACATTGTATTTTTAGTTTAGTAAAAATATGACAAATATTTACTACTTTACCGATTAAAAAAAACAAAGCCAGAAGGCCGCTTTTTATATTACTGAACATGATTTGTAATGTTAAACCAAATCGTATAAGTGGCTCTACATAGTCATTCAAGATTAAATGCGAGCATCTCAAAAGTAAGAAATAAAATTACATAAAAATTACATAAATTCATTACGTTACTTAAGAATTCGAGGCGTATCATGTCTGCAATGAAAACCATTAGGCATTTTAAAATATAAGATATTAACCCTCATCACTTCTGCATCACTGAACAGACCCTTTGATAATTTATAGCCTCAGCGCTGTAGAGACTAATTTACCCTACGCGCTGTGGAGAATCGGCGTTGTGGAGACGCCACTTAGCCCTATGGGGGTTATATGGCTTGGTTATTCCTCTGTCCCTCATCCATGAAAAAGGTTTCGGGTTTTAACTGCAGGTAGATAAAATATACTCACTTCGCTGGTGAGCCGCATTTGCGGTGAAGCAAATAAATGCAAACAGTATTGCTGTTTATTTTTATAACACGGAAATGAGGATTGATTAGGACAGAGGAAATTGGATCGGGGAAGGGTGGCGGGAGTATCGTGACCTGGATATACAGATAGGACGAAAAATGACCCAATGTAAAGTCCCTATTTGTATTTCATCTGATATTCAACAAGTAGGTAAATACAATCGCCGACAACAATATTTGCACACAACATCAATATCACCTTGATATGTATGAGGAAAAGAAATTGGTTCTTATTTATCAAACGTGTTTACGTAGTAAAATTCTGTTTACTATTTATAGATATTTAAACCATAACAATTTGAGCTACAGGTTTGTTTAAAATGCATTCGAGGGATCTTATAACAAATATTTATTTTGTTTTCGTTATAAAGTGTCCCATTAACTGAGGTACCTTGGTTTGTATTTCGAAATATTCAAACACAAACCAGTGTTTTTGCACTAAATTATTAAAAAATAAGCTGAAAACCTTGCATTTCGTCGACAAAATTATTTATTTTATGCGACAGTTTCAAAACCGTTGCCAGAAACGTATAGAATTAAAGGTTCTATTATTTCCTAAGCACAAAAAACAAATGCTTTGTTTTGTTTTAGTTCCAAAAAAATGCAGTTTCTCCCCGATTATATGAAAAACCATAAGCATTACAAACATGTACTCAATATAAGTTATTTTGTTTATTTTAGGGTCAAAGTTTAATATTTTAGATGTTCACTACCAGAAAAGTGTTTGAGATATTTAATCCTGTTAAAAGAAAAGTAATAAAAACAATATATTTGTAATTAGTTATTGCTTCATGTATTCACAAATTTAGTTCAAACAATTATTATTATAAACATATGAAAAAATAATATACACTTAAAAATTATTTAATATTATATATAAAAATATTTAATAATTTTCTTCAGAAAACTCTAAATGTCTCTCTACTTTGAAAAACCATAAAAAATAACTCGATTTACTCTCACCTCCTATAAAATAGAATGTACGTCCGTCCGTGAGTAACAATATAATATAATATAGCTATAAAATCGAGTAAACGTCCGTCCGTGAGTAACAATATAATATAGCAATAACAACGAGCGTTTGTCTGTCCATGAGTAACAATATAATATAACAAATACTGAAATGAATTAATTCTAATATAACAGCTAATTGCACCCACCATTTTTTATACAAGCAAAGTCTATACTATACATAATATAATATCTTCTAAAGTTTATTTTTTAAATTTAAATAAGACTTATGTAACTAATTTATGTTATAATACGTTATAGGATTTGCTTTGAGATTATAAAGTGAATGTAAATTCAACCTTTTATCGTAAATTTATTCACTTATACAAATTTAAACAAGAAATACCCCATTCGTTTAACTTCGGAAACATTGGTACATCTTTGTATACAGTACATCTTCGTATTGCTTTCTTCATTACAATATTAATAACTTCTCAATCATTTTATATCAATACGAATGTGTAAGCAATTGTGTGTGTTTGGGGGTTTTTTTTACTTCATTATATCTCAAGATGTCTACTAAAATCACCGCATTATTTTATAAGTCAAGTATTAAAGGCAGACTAAGTATTCCGTGTTCTTTTAAGTATTTTATTCTTTTTATTACTTCGTATTTAGTTTAGTTCATACATTTATTTAAATGTGCGAGCGAATTTAAGGGCACTTTCAATTAAATTATATTGTTGGAAAAGCGTCTAACCCTAAATTATTTCTAACTTTTCCCACTCTTTTTTTAAAGGCACTTGAACGTTCTGTAAATACTTTTCTAGATAAATCATAATAAATACTAAAAGCCATAACGACAGTTTTATAGTTTTCAATAAATTTTCCTCCGCCATTCGCACAATAATAATCAACTTTTAATGGAGTGATTACGTTTCTTCAATCTCTGCATTCCATAAATAGCTCATTAAAGAGATTCGATAAATTCAGAAAGTTTCCCGGTATCGATATATAGGTACAATGAATTGGCGTTTTCGAAGTCTCTTAGATAATAGCTGATTTTCATGGAATAGAATTGAGTGAATATTGTAATTGTATTGTAGGTTCTTTACACAGTTGCAGTACGTGAACGAAATATTTATTTTAGTTTCGTAAGGACTATTTCCACGATAGTTGACTAGCTACTATCAAACTAGCGTTTTGGGATCAATCAACTAGCATGTAGTTGAAGTAAAGCTAGAAGCGTTATAATTGAATTGTATCCTAAAATTATTATTAATACTAGTAAACCCCCGTGAAAAATCACAGGCAGACAAAGCAAATCTTATAACTCTTATTAAAGCCTATATTAGTCCTTTAGCTCATAATTTAAGAAAATCAACTTCACAAGACTTATATTAATTAAAATTGTAAACATAACCCCAATGGCATAATCTAAGCTAGGTTTTGTTTTAGCAGATGATGGGTGAAATCAGCTGTTATATTATTATACAAGAAATTGTAATAATAATTGAAGTTGTAACATAACCTCAACCTATAGTCTAATCTGGGTTTGTTTAAGTATTACAGATGATGGGTGAAATCAGCTGTTAATTATAAGTAGTACACTCGCTTTTATAGGAGTTGATTTATATACAGGGTGAACTAAAAGCATGTAACTCTTGAATGAGTAATTGGGAAAAAAACTCAATTAATTTTTACTAGGTTTAAAGATGTAGGCCTACTTTTTTTAGGCATAAGACAAATGTTTGACCTGCCTCCAAAATTTCGCATTTTGAAAATGGTAACAACGTTGTCTTATGCGTAAAAAAGTACATATTTATACCTAGTAAACATTTCCTGAGTATGGTTTATTTAATTACTCTCTCAAAAGTTACAGGGGGTGTCTCCAGACTTTAAGTTATCTCTGTACAGGGAGATTCTATAATTCAGAGGGTGATCATACTGGTTAAAATAAAAGAAATACTTCCTATACACATATGTAAGCAGCCATCCGCCATTTTGTTTTTTATACTAAATCTATATGTATAAAATCCAAATACCACTGACTCATACCACCACTCACTGACTCATCACGAAATCTCAACAACTACTGAACGGATTGGAACGAAATGTTGTATGTAGCTTCCTCTAGGGCCATAGGTGCTCACTAAGAAAGAGTTTTAAAAAAATCGAAATCTTAAGGGGGGCAAAATTACTAAATCACGATTTCTCTAAAACTACTGAACTGATTGAAATGCAATTTGGTATATAGCTTCATCTAGGGCCGTAGGTGCTGGCTAAGAAAGGGTGTCAAAAAATTCGAAATCTTTGCGGTGGGGTTGGGGTGTCAAAGTTACTAAATCACGATTTATCCGAAACTAACAAACGGATTGGAACGAAATTTGGTATGTAGCTTCCTCTAGGGCCATAGGTGCTAACTAAGAAAGCTTAAAAAAAAAAAAAATCGAAATTTTAAGGTGGTTTGGGGGGACAAAGTTACTAAATAACGATTTCTCTAAAACTACTGAACGGATTTAAATAAAATTTTGTATGTAGCTTCATCTAGGACCGTAGGTGCTGGCTAAGAAAGGGTTTAAAAAAAAATCGAAATCTTAGGGGTGTTTGAATGGGTCAAATTTACTAAATCACGATCTCTCCAAAACTACCAAACAGATTGGAATGTAATTTGGTATGTAGCTTCCTCTAGGGCCATAGGTGCTCACTAAGAAAGGGTTTAAAACATTGGAAATTTTAGGGGGGGTTTGGGGGTGTCAAATTTACTAAATCACGATTTCTCCAAAACTACCAAACGGATTAGAATAAAATTTGGTATGTAGCTTCGTTTAGGGCCGTAGGTGCTGGCTAAGAAAGGGTGTAAAAAATTTCGAAATCTTTGCGGTTGAATTGGGGGGTCAAAATTACTAAATCACGATTTCTCTAAAACTACTGAACTGATTGAAATGCAATTTGGTACATAGCTTCATCTAGGGCCGTAGGTGCTGGCTAAGAGAGGGTTTAAAAAATTCGAAATTTTAGGGGGTTTGGTGGTTAAAGTTACTAAAAATCCCATTAAATATACATATTATAATATATTTATTGATAGATATTTTTGGTTAAGATTTTTGGTTAAGATACTGTAGATTTCTCTATCGATCCATGCAAATCCGGATCGGCACATCTATCTATATATTTTGCTGCCCTGATCTATGCATTTATCATCATATTTAATGAAAGATTTGTCTAAATATGGTGAAATCTCAGACAATATAAATATACTATTTATGAGATAGATATTCCAATTAAACAAAATATTGTACGGTTATAAGTTTTACAAAATTTGTTTGAAGGGTTTAAAATATTGGTAAATTGGATTTTTTATTTTGTTTCCTACAGACTGATCACGATTTCTTAAAATGTATATAGCCTTGAAACAAGATACTTGGCACAAATAATTGTACCTTGCTCCTATCGCTCCTCCCTCACTTTCACTTTCCTATTCACTGACCCCAAGGCACTGGTGCATCAGTTGGGCATTTTGATGTTTTCATTCCTCTAATACTACCGTTCCTTCTTATATTGCTGAGGATAATATTATGGAAATTGAGCAGCTTTTAGACAATGATCTAGAAAACTATAAGTCTCCGACGACAGAACCGTGTTTGTCATTTGATACTGTTGAGTCATATCATTGTTCAAACCACCCAGAAATTTGGGAAAAACGGCGAAAACGTTTTTCTAATACTAATTGTGCTAAAGCACACAGGGCGTCTGTCAAAAGATACAATGCAAAAAATCCCGCCGTAAATCGCGAGGCTGTCAAAAGATACAATAAAAAAAATCCTGCCGTGCATCGTGAGGCTTCCAAAAGGTACAGTCAACAAAATCCCTAGGTCAAAATGGCTGCCGTTCAAAAATACAGTTCTAAAAGATGTCACATGCAGGTGCTTCCATGGTTTGAAAAATCAATGTCAGGGTTTCACTACAACTGCAACACCGATTATCACAAAGACAAAACAGTTGAACTAGGTCCTATGACGACATGTAAATGGTGTACAGCTATGAAGTGATATATATGACATGGTTTAGAACCTATTATTCATATCCTTATGACACACAAAGTTACCATCATTTGTCGCATTTATTTCACCAAAATAATTATGCAATACCGAAGCATTGCCGGGTGAGCTAGTAATTTATATAACTAGAACAGCTTAAAACGCTTTCGGTCATGGCGGCCATTTAAACGAACATCACTTACAATTTTTGTTATGGACTTGCATTCTATATTATTCCATTTAGTAATATTAGCCTTTCAACCGTACATCAGTAGAAGTAATATTCGGCATTTGCTGCTATCTATTGTATAATTTAGGAACTATATGGAGTTTCAAATGTGCACCTGCAGTGAAAATGCCATCCAAGCCTGACGGACGACTTTTAGAATCTATAATATAAAGTTTTGTTACTGTAGACAAAATATTTTCTTATTGAGACTACATTTAATTTTCATAAAAATTGATTTAAAAGTGTATTATTTCTTATTATAAGTTAGTAATGGCGCCTTAAGGTTTCGTTCGTTGTAACGAACACAATTACTTAGAGGTTGCAATCATATCAAATTTTTTATCAGCTGATATAAATTTGATGCAACTGCAGCTTCTTATATGCTACACGTTTCTTTGTTTCATTCTATTGTTGTGTTTAATTCTGTGAGTGGTGCTACAAATATTCTTGAAGTAAAGCAGATTTTTGGTATAATAATAATATTGGGCGTATTTACTGGGATTCTATGTAGCGTATACCCATAATTGCACATACAATGCAAATCAACCTTTTCTTCAAGCTGAGACAACGTAATTGGCCGTGAAATGCCTCCAAATGCTGCAACTGACAAACTTTGAAAGATAAGACCAAAGTTCACTAAAGCTCCATTAGATCATGTTGTTTAGAGCGTCAACTGGAAAGAGACCTTTATATATAGACGAGAAAATTGTCCCTTTCAATGGTAAATTCAATATCAAACAGTACATATAGTCTGAACCATCTTCTCGGGGTATTAAAATATGTCTCTTGTGTGGAAGGTGTGGCACGGTATTTGATTTTCTTAAATAACAAGGGGCCGTAATCGAGATTGATTATTTGTTCACCAAATTTGGCCTGGGAGGAGAAACCGTTATGCAACTTAGTCAAAGAATAAATGTGCAAAACTGCGGAATATATTTTGACAATTATTTCACTGCCAACCATCTTCTGGAGTGGCTTCACAAGAGGAATATTTTTGCAGTAGGAACTGCCAGAGTTGACAGGATCAAAATCCTCCGCTCAATAAAGACAATGAAATGAAGTCTGAGCCAAGAGGTAAATGAAGGAAAGGTTATATTGACAAAGTGGTGTGGCTATAAAGCAGTCATTTCTGCTTCTAATTTTGTGTCTGCTGGAACAATGCAAACTTGCAAAATTGGGACAAGAGTTCACTTGATATACTGAATATTCCGGAAGCGATTAAACTTTACAATGAAATTGTTTGTGGAGTCGATAAACTCAATTTTTTTATTTCCATTTACCGAATTTTTATTAGGGCACGCAAATGGACTCTTGATTGAATTAGCAATCGAATAAAATCAACTTGTTTCAATACTCCATTTAAAAGTGGTTGCCATTAACAATTATTAATGAAAATAATTAAAAATTAGTGGTTAATTTGCATAAAATACGTCAAGAATATAACCTGATTCATTTTCTATCGATTTTTGAAACTGTCAAAGGTAAAACAGCACGCATTCGTTGGAATCGTTCAACAAATCGAGGACGCCAATTACGTTATACCCTGTTTTACCTTATATGCGATAGCTTTGAAACTTGTACTATTCGGTAGGAAATTAAACAAATTTACTCTTTACGTTTCTTATACAAAGTTACGTTTTCATTAAAAATTTTAACAACAGCCATTTTGAAACAAATTTTTGGAACTGATTGATTATTTTGTTCAAAATATGTGGATTATAGTTTATTTGCAGTACGAATTTAGTTTTAATATTCCTAAAGACCAATTTCAAGGTTTATTTATAGTTTAAAGGACTTTTAATTACTTCAGTTTACATAGGAAAGATTTTAGCAGTCGAATTGTTACACTTTGGACGAATAGGGGTGTAAAACTCTGAAAAATAAATTGATTGTAAACCCATTAAGACAACTTAGTTTAGGGATTTAGCGGCTTAAAGGGCTCTTGCGAAATTTCGTCCAATCAAGTTTGAAGGGCATTTTCCCTAGCGGTGGATTGTTTGAACAACGTCGCTCAAAGCTCTGTTTCAATATACGTTATTCGTCAGACTTTGAAAGTACTGGCGATATTTATTTTTCATCATCACATTTGGCCGAATCACAGTTACACGCAAGTTATAATCACTGATATTCTAATCACTGTTGGAAAAATAACGGTTAGTGTCAGTAAAAGACGTTATTAGGTAACATTTATGAAATATTTGTAACAATCGAATCAATACTACTTGGATAAATGTCCGCTTAAAAACTTATAGTTTTATACGAATTTGTATTTTTACTAAATAGGCAAAAAACTGTTTAAATTTGCACTCGATTTTTTTTTAGTTGACATTACTCCTAGGCTACAACGGTTTTCGAATTCACTCTAATATTGTATTAAACTAGTTATAATTAATTTGCATGCCTCTTTTTATTAATATTAAGCGCTTTCGATTTCCGAAGTTTTTAACCACCTTTAAATTAACTCCTTCCCTTTATCGGGCCTACTTTATCTCAAATTTACATTATTTTATTCTCCATCATTTCCGACCAATCAGCAATGTTTTAATCCAAAACACACTTCATTTCTCCATCTCCCCAACCATGTTTTAAATCCACCCTTTCCTATCTCGAATTCACTACAATTCGAGCGCATATTTTGTATATTAAACAAAATAGGGCTAACGAATTTATTAAAAGTTCTGAACGCCATTGTTATAAGTCATCATGACAGGGTCTGGAGGGAGACAGAGCTAATAAACCACCCCACACTCTGAGCGTAGAACAAAGACAGAAATACTTTTCAGCGCCTTGAAAAGGATCAATTCTGCGCTTCGGGCATTTTCATTTTCCCCAATTGTTTTATTTTTACACTGGCTGGAATACAACGGAGGGATTTAATAGAAGGGAGAATTTGTGAGTAATTCATTTGTAAGCAGTTGGTTAGTTTGAAATCTATAAGTTACACACTGCACTAAATCTAAGAATACACAATTATCACACACAAAAACCTTCGTTCATCAAACGCGTTCAAACAAAACATTCTTCTACCTCAGTTAGATTTGAGCTGCAACTAAATTAACACAGTTACAACTTAGTTGTTGCTCAAATGTCACTAAGGATGACGACATTTTCCTTGAAACGCATTTGATGAATAAAGGTATTTTTGTGAAAATTGTGTTCGGTCCTTTTATCGTTATACATAATTTTTTCTCACGATTCAAGCTTGATCATCTCCATACTGGACCACGTTGATAGAATAAGTGTAATGGCTGACAACATGACGAATTCACCAATCTGTTAGTGCGCATTAAAATACAGTAGTATTTTTAATGGTTCAATATCTGAAAAGAAAATAAGCCATTTTGGCAGAGCCTAAAGGAGCAGGTAGATTTTAAATCCATCCTATTAGCTCTCATAAATATTAACAAATTGATTAACTTGGTTTGAGAGGTCCAGTTACGGAAAAAAGTTTCAGACAAAATATGTTTGTAACATTTAGAAAATTTAGAAAAATTTTAAACTGGCTCAATATTTCGCAAATCAAATTGGCATAGTGGGTTGTTTGTTTGGTGACTTTTTGATGACTCTTTTCAGTAATTGGTTTTACGTACCAGAAACTGCTTCATATAACTTTAAGATAATATTTAAAGTTCTTAAGTATTATTCTGGTATACTATTATTCCGGTTTTGATACTGTTGATACTAAGGAAAGTGTGAATTTTGTACTTTAACTATTACTTATTATATTATTGTGAGTCCAAATGACTAATTTGTAAAATGTTAACACCGATCAACGCACAATAATTGAAGCTGATTTATAGTGGTTTCTTTTTCGGATAGTTATGTTGAAAATTATATATTTCGATAAAAATCATACGTCTCCTTCCATGTTACTCAACAATACAAATTTCGAAGAAGAATTGAACATTATTAAACACATCAGTCGAACAAGCGGATTAAAAATTCAAATAGTTGGCAAGTTGTTAGATAAACGTATTTGGAGTACGTTCAACCAAGCGAGCTATAAGGACGTGTAAACAAAACAAAACGTGCAGAATAACATCCTACGTTTATATTTGAAAAAAAACTCGAAAAAATATTTATTCTCGTAGGAAAAATCTAAAAAAACGTGGTTAAACCACTCGAAATTAATTATTAAAACATGCAAATGGCTGTAACTCAAAAACTTTAAATACTCCCAAATATCGTTGTGTGGCACATCATTTGGAAGCTTATTTAATTCTAAATCTAAAAAGAATAATAATTAATATTAAAACAAAAATAGTACAGCAAAATAGGGCCAAATCGGAAAGCACGATTTCGTTGTTTTTTGGCCGCAATTTTTAAACGGTTAAAGATATGGATGTGAAAATTTCATCGTCGGGTTTTTCTTGAAATTATACATCGAAATGATGTATCACATGACCACCTCCCTATTAAAAAAAAAACAAAGTTACATTCTAAATGGCGGATCCAAGATGGCGGATAAATTTTTTGAAATCTTTATAAAATTGTATTTTTATATAGAGTAGGAATCTCAATCACATCTACCTTAAAATTTGCCTTATATACGAAATATTAAACCGTCCGAAGACTTAATTGTCACCCTGTATATACATATGATATATATATGATTTTTAATGACACCCCAAAACGTGTTCTGGGGACCATGATCGGTGCTCATTTGCTACTCCCGATCTCGAAACTGACATGAAACTACTCACCATTAAAAAAAAAGGACGATTGAAGAACGTAATTGAGGAATTTGAGATTTACAAAGCATTCAAACAGTCACCAGACAACATACTTAATGCAAATGATCTTTCCGGTCTAAGTCATTGTATGAGAAGGTTTTAAAGTGCAATAGACTGATAAGATCAACCAACCAATCAGCCATCTAGCTTCACCGCCAGTAGTTCGCGAAAAATGCACAATGCGCTCTTCACTGAGCGTTGTAAATAAGTGTATGTGTGTGTAGTGTATTAATGTTTTGACGACATTTACGGAGAGTTAAACTGAAGATGGGAATTAAACTGAAACGCGTCTCAGTAATAATACAAATAACATCACATTACATAGCAAATTAAGGTAATACATTAATTGATAAAAATCAAACAGAATTAAAACTGTTCATTTAAAAAATTATATTTACAGATTTTTATCGTTTACAGAGTTATAGTTATTAAAAAGGTTTAAAGGCTGGCCATTTTAAAACGAATTATTTGATTTGGCTGGTTTGTTACATTAACTATGTATTCACGTACTTAAAAGTTCGTTTCAAATTTAAAATCAATAGGTTAAACACTTTTCCGGAGGTGAACACCTTCAAAAAGTCATTATTGCACAAAATAGTAGTGTTGGATTTATACCCACTAATAACACCAATCAGCGTACACATTCCCGCCGCTACGCGAGCGGTCGTTGTCGTCCGGCAATACATTATTTTATTCGCGTTTTAATTTACTCGCGGATACTCGATCGCTATGAATTCTAAAAATGATATCCAAATTGTTTATGAAAGTTTCAATCTTACCGATTCTGATGGTGTTTGTACTTTTCCGAAATATTGTGTCTATGCGGAGCAGCGGCACCAAACGCAAAAAGGCCCAAAATATGTACCATGTTTGAGCTATCGGGACATTTTCTTTTAAAATGCTCGTATTTGATTCTTTTTTAATTTGTAGAAAATTGAGATTTGATACAATCAAAATTGCAAAAGGTATTAATAGAAACCCGTTTAAAAAAACGCGTTTTTTCGACAAAACGCTAAGAAAAAGTATTTTAAAAATTGTTAAAAATACAAAACCATACGATTGTAAAAATATAAAGTCTTATGAAGAGTTTAAGACCTGAAACATAACAATCGGTCAATCTTTCGTCTGCAGCGAGGTCATTAAAAAAAAGTTATATTTTTTGAGTTTTTGTCAAAAATTTTGGCAAAATTTGTGGTCTTAAACTACATCAAAATACCCTCCTTTTGTTGAAAACCTCATGTTCCTTAGTCCAAACAGGGACCACGTAATTTAATTGTTAATTAAATAAGGGTTTTTTGTTAATAACTTTTTATTACGACAAGGTATTTAAATTTCGTTTATTTCAAACTTCGCGGATAGAAATTCCTCAGAAAAAAGTATGTAGCTTTTTTTCTACCTATTATACTTGTTGAGTTATTTCCAAAAAACCGTACGTACCATGGAGCGTCGACTGCTCCTCGCCGTACTTTGTTCTGGAATTGTTGGATCATCTGAGTATTTGTCTTCTATTTACAGAACCATAACTGTATGCCATACGTCCACACTGGTTTCAATTGTTCATTATAAAACAAGATTTTGTTCTCCATCGACTGTCCGGATTTTCTTCCGATCAGCCAGTAAAGGTTTCTATACTTGATGTTCATCTCCTCTTGTTTTCTTTTTCACTTGCTCCTTGCACTTGACCTTTACATCCAGAGTCGTGTCTTGTTAGCGTAGGGGAAGATTTGATTGTTAATGGTTACGGGAGAGTTTACTATAGATAGGAGTTTATATATATAGATTTGCCTTCATTGAGTTTTATACGCCATAATTGCGTCCAGTTTAATACTATGTTCAAAGCTTCTTGCAGTTTATTTCTGGTATGATCAATTTTGGTGTCGATTGTACTGCGAAGCGACTACTCGCTTCGCTCTAACTTATTGAAAGTATTACAAATATAGTGTATATAACAATATATAAACATCTATTTTATTCGAAAGATATACTGCATACATTTCTTATACTTTTACATAACGGGAACAATTGAGTAAACATTTTTACTCCCCAAATATGATTTTTTTTTAAATAATTAACTCTCCCAATAAATCAACCCACAGAAACTGATTCTAACCCAGAGTTCAAATAAAACGATTGTTCCTTTAATATCCACAAACTGAGAAAACACCTTTACTCTGTCATGGTGGCTCCGGTCAGACAGCTCAGGTTCCTTGCCTTTTCGTCCACCTTTTTTACTGTACGGAAAGTTAATGGTATCCATTTTGAAAAAAAATTGACTAGGGGAAACTCCTGCGTTCTTCGCACGCCGACCCTTTTGGAATCTTCTTCCTACACATAATCATATTGCGTTTTCTTTATAATTAAGGTGTAGGATTAATAATAACCCCAAAGCTAAGATGGTAAATAATGTTAAATTTTCAAATCAAAATATTTCGTATATTTTATAACAGTAGTTATAATAAAGTTTAAAAGAACCAGCAAGGCTCATTTCTACACTTTAATAAAGACCAAACCTAAAAGTTAGAAATAAAAATAATTGCTTTAAAGTTTGAATTAGCTGTTAATGGAAATATTAGAGCAAACTGCTGTTTTATCTGTTATTTTATTCTGTTGATTGATATGGTAATGAATGTAAATACATTCAAGAAATATGTGTTGGATCATCAGTCTAGGCCCAATAACCTAAGAATGTTGTCCAACTAAATTTACAAATGTTTAAATAAAAAATGTTTTTTATCAAAATGAATTATATCCTATGTTACTCGATGATAGTGTAGCTTGTATTAGTAAAATTATTTTTTCAATCGGTTCAGTAGTTCCAGAGATTACCCCCTACACGCAAAAAAATTTTACCTCTTTATAATATTAGTTTTAAATAATGTCTTTTTAGTTTGGCAAAGTTGTAAAACATTAATAAAAAATGTGTTTTTTAAACCTCAAAAATTCAATATCTTATGAAATTTGAAATTTATAAGAACTTTTGTACAAAAATAAGAAACAAATTGTACAAAAGAGAAGCTTTTTATGATGACCTGTGCTTATGTAATCTTTACAGAAGTTTGGCGCCCTACTTTCGAAACATTATCAGTTCAAACACATTCTTATATGCTTTAATCTCGTAAACTGTAAAACTGCTATTGTAACCTAGTTTGTTTCTGTATTTCAATTTAGAACACTTTCAATCGTCAGGACTATGTTAAAGTAAACAAAACACCTTATCTGTACGATAGATACGTCTGAAAACATCTGATCATTTATTTTGTTTCAATACAATGTAACTGTACATCGCTTGGCAATTGATTGCCCGAAGAAATAAAACTAAATTAAAATATTGGCGTCAGTCGCCAATCCGTTCGTCACTGAAACCCGGTAACAGGATCACAGTATAGAGTTAGAAACAATTTACCATTAATGGACGAGCAACTTCTAATGGACCTCGGGGCGTTCACCGTTACAAAGCAGACTGCTTCAAACAAGTTGATTACATTAACAGGTCATTTTACCGATTGGAACTGTGATACTGTACGTGCTATTTTTTAATTAAGCTTTGTGTGTTTAGTAGCTGATACATTAATAGTGTTGGTTAGTAACTGATT
>JAGFPH010002390.1:59903-76725 GCA_018207615.1 Philaenus spumarius | reverse complement strand
GTGTGTTTAGTAGCTGATACATTAATAGTGTTGGTTAGTAACTGATTTTTTTGTGCGATTGTAAACGGGTTCCTACTAACTGGGATTTAATGAAATAAACGGAACCAGATAACTGCCACATACTTTCCCAATAGTAGCATTGGAGGTGGTTATTTAGAATTGCAAAAGTAGGACATACCATGGAAAATATTAGATGCATATAACACACATCAATATTATTGTATATATTATAATATTATTATTATTATTAAAACTATTCGATCGATTTCGAACAAATTTGCAACAAACATGTCAGTTAGGCCTGAGTATAGACGCACGAAAAAAGGTTATGAAATATTTTGAAAAACAACCCCCTTTTTGGCCAAAAACCCCCAAACATCAGTTATTATTATTACCTAAACGAGAATTTTTAGAAAGATGCGGTTTTTTGCATACGGTAGGGTACATTAAGAGCTACAAATAAGCCAAATTTTATCAAAATCGTTATAGCCGTTTTTGAGAAATATAGATTTTTCTCGTTTTTGTCCATTTTTAAGAAAAAAAAAACAGCTGAAGATGTTCCAGAACTACACCTACATACCAAATTTCATCAACATCGGACGGTTGGTATGGTAGCCAGCTCTGTACACATCATAACGGACACACGGACAGACATCACAAAAAAAAAACACTTTTTTTGTTCAGGGAGCACCAAAACAAATAATTCCACTAACAATGTTTTTGGGTTCACAAAAAAAATTTTGGGGTTCAGGGAGCACCAAAACAGATAATTCCACTAAAAATTCAAATTCGAAAATTCGGACGAAAACAATACTTTCTCCATATACTAAGTGTAGGGGTGAGAAAGTAAAAATATGAATGTACATAATTTAATTTTTTTTTATAATTTTAAATTGTTATATTTATAAAACTAACACGTTTAGCTGTTGCATTGGTTTTTATTATTCCCTGTATTAAAAAATTGACACAATGATAACAAACTAATTATTAAAAATTAATAATAATGAATAAGCATGATATTTTTACAACTAAATAAGAAAATAGAACAACTTTCTAGTAAAAATCTACAGAAACAATAATGGAAACCTCGATGTGATAAACTCTAAGTGGGGCGGCTTTTATAAACAACTAGTGGACAAGGCAATGCTTTGCTATTGCTTGGTTTTAGTATATAGATATGTGATTATATTAAATTATCGATCACAATTTAGTTTGTAGTAACTTGCGGTTAAAACCAGATTCTTATGATCAGGGCAGGCGGACGCGCGTATTAAACATATGGGTGTTAAATGTAAACGCAGTTTATTTTATATGGGTTGCTATCTTATTTTAATTATTTATAATTTTATGGGTTAGTTCTAATTTTAATTACTTAGACTTAAATAATCGACGTGCAAACGGGGTTTATATCACTTAAGAATAACATTACAAAAATGTTGATATATAGATTGTACAACGTTATTGCATCTAGTTTGAATATATAGGTCTAGCTACCCAACTTTAATCTGATTTATTGTAGTGACCATATTTACTAAACAATCCTGTGTGTAAATTGTAAATATATTTAGATTGTGAAACTTGTAGTGAAATTCGTTGAGTAGTTTTTTTAGCATAAAGAATAAACGGTATCAGTTAACTGACACAAACTTTCTCCCAACTTACTGTAATCAAAATAATATTGTTTTTAATCATTTTATTTTTTACTACTTTTTAGAACAAAACAAAAAAATAATATTCTACCTACGTCAATTGTATACAAAAATTATTGTCCCAGGCGGGATTTGATCGCGCGACCTTTGAATTACTGGCCGTGCTCGCTACCGTGGTGCTACCCCGTGCGGCCGCTGCCGCGATGCTAGATTGACAACACAAACTTATTTATTTTTAAACATTTCCCCATAATTATAAAACGCCGAAGTTTTGATAAAAGCGGATGGTGTCATTTTGTTTGGCATCTTAAGCACTATAAATACTGAAAATTTGATCAAAATCGTTAGAGCCGTTTTTGAGAAATTTGCATTTTTGTCGTTTTTTATGGGTTTTTAGGGGTAAATTACCCTTAAAAATTAAAAATTCCAAAAAATGAAAAAAACGCTTGGAGATATTAGGGTTTAGTACCTACATACCAAATTTCATGAAAATCGGACCAATAGTGTCCTCTCTGGTAGTGTATACATACAGACAGACTGACAGACAGACACCACTCTAAAAACACTTTTTTGGGTTCAGGGAGCACCAAAACAAAAAATTCCACTAAAAATATTTTTGGGTTCAGGGAGCACCAACACAGATAATTGCACTAAACAATTTTTTGGGGTTCTGGGAGCACCAAAACAGATAATTCAACTGAAAATTCAAATTCGAACATTTTTACGAAAACAATACTTTCTCCATATACTACGTATAGGGTGGAGAAAGTAAAAAGTAAGAGTATGGATTATTATTTAATTTACGGCTGTTTATACTAAAGTAATCAAATTGCAAATAGTTTTTTTTTTTTGTATATCGCTTGGAAATAATATTACATAATTTTAGCTTTATAGCTTGTAGGAAGTTAGTTTAATTTATATTTATTGTATAGGGGTAGCAACCCCTTATACTGTAGTAATTGTAATGTCTAAACACTCTTGGCAGTAATATGGACAAACTGTGAAATTTTTAGTGAAACTGGTCCAATAGTTTTTGAGTCTATAAAATATAGGACAAAGAAACAAACATTCATTCGTACAGTATTTATAGTGAAAGGCAAGTTTGCAGCCCACTGAGTTCCTAATAAATACTAACAAGACAGATTTATTACAAGAATCTTACAAAAGTAAACATTCTTATTTTATAAATATTGTAGTAATACACCAAAACATAGGCAGTCGCACTTACACACTAACACCAAAACTTACATAAAGCCGACTTTGGTCGATTCTGACGATACACGAACTTGCGAAAATAAAGACTAAAACATGCTAAAAAAAACAGTCTATTTGCTGCAATAAAATAAAAATCTTGTTCGTATAAAATATTACGTATCTAATTGGAGAATGTATGTCTGTTTGAACCTGTTTTATACTTTCTGGCACACAATTAACAAATTTAGGTACTAGATAGATGTAAACAAAATTTCATATAAATAATAAGATTGGATTTACTATTTGGATCAACGTTTGATCTATTCCGTAATGTCAAAGCTCTTGGCTTTAAAGTACGGTATCCAAGCCAAGCTTCTGTCGAATAATGTTCCTAATACTTTGTAGATAAATTGGTTCCTGAAGGGTAATATATTCAGTTTTTATTTAAAGAGGTATGGTTTTGGGTTTGTGTGACGGAATACGAAAAACATTCTTCTGGAGCGTAATTATTGGCTTTAAAGTTGTAACGTAAGTTCCTCCCCAAATTGCGAGACCATTCCAACTTAGAACTGACAAGGGTAAAATGTATCATTTTCAATACTTTAACGTTCCATAAGTATCGGAGAAGATAAAATAGCCTGATATGTTTCGTTAATTTATTTCATAGATTTGTTAATTTAAATACATTGAGAGGTAAGAACGAATAGGGAATTTAAAGCAATTTACGTTCAAACTATCTAGGTAAAATGTTTTAAAAATGGGTTTTAGTTTTAATTTCCCTTAACGACCTCGCAAAACTAAACAGTCAAGAAGAGTCTTTTATGGTATTAAGTCATTTTTATAACATACTAGTGGACCCGGCAATGCTTCGCTATTGTTTGATTTGTTTTAAGGGTAGTTATCCCTTTTCATCCCATTGACTTAAGTAATCAAATTGCAGAATTATTTTTATACCACGTAAAATATAGTATAAAAATTTAGATTTATAGTTTGTTAACCTTTATAGTATAGCTATACAGTAAACACTTTATTTGCTGTTACCTAATCTAATAAAAAACTACTAGTTGTGAAGAATTGTAAGAAAATCAGATTCTAATAATAATTATTAGCCCAATTGGTGTTTTGGTTCGTTGTATGCCTAACCTAAAATTATGTTCAGTTTTTGATCCAAATCAGCTGTTTTATATGTAATAGGTATGTAACAACCAATGTTTGTATTGAATTAAAATATAGTAAGCATTTTTCATTGATTTTTGTTCCTGTTTGTTTTTAGTTTGTCAATGTAACCTCAAAAAGCTAATACTCTTCAAATTTGTTAAGTAAGTTGCTATGGTAATTAATGTAAACAAAAATGAAGTGTTGCTATGCTTTTTATACGAACAGCTGTTTTTGTGCCCCTGATAAAATCAAAAGAAATCTGTCTTCCATAAGATTAACATTGAAACTTTGAAGTCAAATGGGATACAGCCCTAATGTCCTAGGACTTCGGTAAATGGCCGAAATGGTTAACCTTCCCAGGGTTAACATGTGTTACTAAGCAAAATTTCAAAGCAATCGGATGGACGGTTTGATAAGGCATAAAGGACAAACAGAAGACAGACAGACATACATTGGATTTTATATATATAGAAGATTAGATACTTTTTTAAACCGTATATTTAACATTATATTACACATTTATTTAACGACAAAGTAAATGTAGCAATTTTTTTTAACAATTGCATCTTCAAATAAAAGTATTTAATGTTATAATTTTTCTAAAATGTATGAAAATTTCACCCTAAACCAATTTTACTTAGATATTCTTTTAATATATTACTGCCTTCGTAATAGTGCAACCAGTTTCACCCCTTGTTCAAAGTCAAACCTTCGTTTCCAATTCCTGTCTTTTTGTCAGATATTGTTTTACAAAAAAAACAAAAAAAAAAACAAGTTTATAAGTTTTATAAAAGCTTCGAAAGCTATTGGTATAAGTCATCGTAACACTATATGTAGGAATTGTCGAGAGAGATAGAGCTAATAAGCCTCCTTACAGTCTGGGTGTAGAACAAAGACAAACCCTGCCTCGAGGTGGAAGTATTCCTCGCTTTCAATATATTTTCAATTTGACTTTTTTATTTCTTTTGAAATCCAATGAGAACATATAAATAGAGAGAAGAAAATTGTTAATATGTTGGTTTGTTTGAATAGTATGTCAGGATTATTTACATAAATTTAAAGGGAAACATGCAACCTTTGTATTGTATTACGTAACTATTTTATTGGTATTTCAGTAGACATTTTGAAGAATTTTTTTATGGTTTCTTTAGTAAGAACTAAAAAATAGCAATGGTACTGTTGCACGACGTATGTTTCAAATTGCTTCATTTAAAAATATCAAAACTATATTAGATTTTTTTTCAATATGGATTCGTAGTTTTCATAATATTTCTGACAAATTTGCAAATATCCTTTTCTTTATTTCCAAAAGTGATGCAACTGAAATAAAAAAATCGTTATAAACAGGTGTTCACGTGGTGTTAGTGCAGATGTGGGTGGTTCTAATAAAAATACGCAAATTTCATGTTTCCTTTATATTTAAAGAAACTATACACTTCACTAATGGCGGGAAATAAAATTTAACTTTATAAAACAAGTAATACAGAACAAACAAGAAAACTAAAACATTTAACACAGCCATTTTGCTGATGTGATTTACCAGCGTTGTCAGATTTTCCTGAAAGTACGGTATATGTTTAGAAACTAAAAATATAGCATCAACCGAAGACCTTTTCTTAGAAAACTAAAAAGTGTTACCAACTGGGAACGTACTTTGACTCGAGACTGTGAGTTATTACTTCAGCCTATTTTTAGGGTATGCAATTCTGTTATACAAAACAACGATATTCGTATCAGTATTTAAACAAACTCCATCGAAACGTAAATACCACAAAAGTAGACAAGAGGAGGATTTTACCGAGGAGTGGTTTTGATTCGAAGCTTACAGCCATGATGTAAACTCCCAAAACGACTTTGTCAGCTGCGAGCGAAGTCCAAAATTCGTCTTCGTGAGTAGACCAATAATTTGAAAAAACAGTTTGTTAAGGCATATAAAATTAATTTGGAAATTCGCTCAACGCACATCAGCGGTTCAGCTGCGTGGTCGAATTATTTGCATTCACTTTGTTTAGTATATTTTTTAGTTACATTTTTGGTCTCAGTGAAGTCTCTACTTTCTTTTTTCTAGTGCACACATGGCAAAAATGGTTAAACCTAAGCTTTTTCTCTTATTTCTATAATATTTATTTCTCGCGAAAACTCTTTTTGTTTAGTCAGTTCAACCCTAACACTCTCATCTACTCAATCACCTTATTTTAAAGTTGTAACATTAAGATTTAAAGATATTGCAAACAGATTTGCAAGTGGAGCAACTAAAACGTCGGAAAAACATAGGTGTTAATTCAAACTTATCGAAACTTCTGTGATAAAAATATCAACAGTGTCTTCCCTGCATTTATTGCAACTAAAATTAAAACTTAAAAACAAAATATTCAATAGGCCTACTTTTTTATTCGTTACAGAAAAACTGTGTTTTGTTTTTTATATTTAAAAAAATACACAATGTACTTGAT
The DNA here is from genome assembly GCA_018207615.1 of Philaenus spumarius. NCBI lineage: Eukaryota > Metazoa > Arthropoda > Insecta > Hemiptera > Aphrophoridae > Philaenus > Philaenus spumarius. Next base: position 70,271 of record JAGFPH010002390.1, on the reverse strand, counting down.
AGTGACCAGTTTTGTAACGGCTGCCATTTTAAAAGTTATAAACATAAATTCTTGCTGTTTTTAAACTTACAGATCGTAACATACAAAGTGCTTGTACCAAAATTGAAGTCAATATCTCATCTTTTTCTGGAGATGCAGTGAGTTTTTGTAAAAGAAAAAACTAAATGGCTTATTGCGACTAAACTAAGCCGAATAAAAAAAAGTAAATACATTTTTCATTTACTTTAATGCATACAATACCCTACGGTCATGTAGAGCACGCTAAGGTTTTTTTGACACCCTGAATAGAGATGTAAACTGCTTTTACGTACAATTTTCGCCACGGCTTGCAGTACGGAACCCTTGGCTTTCTTGTGGAACGCCACTTCTCTGGTTTATTCATTGATTCACCACCTCCATTTAAGATCTATATCAAAACATAATTATTTCATGTTAGGCATATACTTAACCAACACGTCTTCTTGCATTTACATCCATTATCATAGCAACCAAGTTAGCAAATTTAAACATTTAATAAAACGAAAAACACTGTGACCACACTAGAGGCACCACCAAGTACACTAATTTAACACAACTTATAAAATAAGGAAGAGCCAATGAACATTTGAGAGTTATTACCGAGTAAACTATTTTAACGTAACTTAAAAAATGAGGAAACAATGTATATTTCATCGGTAGCTTGATGTGACTAAATCCATACAGCTATTGAGTTTAAGCCTTTGAATTTACCACTGCTTATTTATTTTGTCGATTTCTTCTTGTTTTACTATCAGCTGTCAGGCTACATTAAACTTCTGATTTACATGTAGGCCTATAAACCAATGAAGATGAAAAAATCATCGACGAATTCAAATATCCGTCGATGCGTATAGCGAGTTCATATATTTAACCTCATGATAACTATTGGTTATCAATAGACTCCCAGTACAACTCAGTGAGGTAACATGTGGCCTAACTATAGTGAACTAGAACAATTTTTATTTTTTATTTTTGACAAGTGCTATATCTGCACAATTATTTATGTTTATTGTGTTGTTATGTATGTGATGTTTATGTAAACAATGGACTAGTATTAGTGTTGTTGGCTGGCCTGATGATGCTGCCTGTGGCAGCGAAACATGTAGTCATACATTGAAAAAACAAGTACTACTATTGACTGAAAATTAATGTATGTTGATTGACTAAAGTAGTTCTAAAGCTAAACAATGAATATAATGTTAGTATAGATTTATTCAAACCTATTTTATTATATGTTTGTTTTTTTAATTCAATAACAAGTTTCATACAGAACAGAGTTTCCTTATTATGTCAATATTAGTAAGTTTATCCAAAACACTGCTAGTAAAATATATAATCTAATATAAAACAAATATACAAGGTTGATTAAGTTTGACCGTTAAAAAAGTTCGAAACAGGAAAGTAAGTAGAAAGTCCCGAGGGAAGAATACGTCATGTCAGAGTTCAACCGAGGATGCGGAGCATACTGACAAGCCCCTAAGGACTTTATTAGCACGTATCACTGTTCCTAACTTTTTATAGGAATTTATTGGGTTGTTGCTCTTATCAATTCCTATAAAAGTGAGTTTACGTGAGTAACGATACAATATAACAGCTGATTTCACAAGTGATCAGTAATACTTAAACAAAACCTAGCTTATAATATACTTTATGGTTATGTTTAGAACTTACACTCACATACACTCGCTTTAATAGGAGTTGATAACAGCAACAACCAAATACATTCCTATACAAAGTTAGGAACAGTGGTACGTGCTAATTTCTTCATTATAATATTAATAATACCTTCTAAATAATTTGATTTATCAATATGAAATATATAGTAATGTATATAAATAAAAAATTTTAAACAAATATTCCTGCAGTTTTATAAAGTCCTAGTATCTAAATAATATGCTGAAGGGCGCAAGTCTGGAGCTTTAAAGAAAGTGAACCAGTTTAAGCAACGCAAATCAATTTGTATCAAATTACTATTTTTTCGTTTGCCTTTTTATACCACGAACTATAAGACATTATATTTGAAAACTTAGTTTGAAAAATTACACTTATTCACATTAAAAATGAATATAATAGATTGTCTAGATTGCACAGCAAGTCATAAACAGAAATGCATTTTGGTAATTGCGAAAAAACGGAAAGGAATTTTGGAATTAAACCACACACCATCGATAGTATATGAGCAAATCTAAATCTGTTTTGGATATATTTTTTTAAAGTTTTATAAATGGGAAGGATTGACCTGCTCTAGGTAATTAAAAAAAACTCATGAACTATCAGGCTAAAACTTGTAAAACATTTGAATTATTAATAAAAAAAAATCTAGCAGATGATTACTCCATATTGTATTCCTTTCTATTGTGTTTATATTAAGAGAAAGGTTTTTATTTGGTATTAATGAGTAAGGATGATTTGTATTTTAGACTGTTTTCATTTCATGTCTTCACTGTCTTCTCCTTTATTAGGTGTTAGTTTTATTGTATACTTAATAATAAGACAATTTTCTTTTTTATTGAGTTTATTTTCATCCTGACTAGTAGACCATTGACAAAGAGTAATTTTTGTTAGGTTAATTTTGTAATATTTAGTATTATCATGTCTTAATAAACTCACTACTGTCATTTCATTTCAATAAACAAATTATTTCACTTATTTTACATATTAAAAATAATTATCACCCATTTTTTGCCAAAATTGCACAAGATATGCTGATAATTACAGCAATTAAAGTATTTGTTTATAGTTTTGTCAATAAAAAAGAATATATACTAAATCATAGCAACCAAACAACTATATCATAAAAAAATAAAATTTGAATGTGTATTACACGTTATTTTCTTAAATCAATATAATATATATATATAATAAATGTAGGCGTGGTTTGTCCATGCGAGCCCACCCTTCATGGTGGATATGGTACGGTAGCTCTTCTCAACATCAAAATAAGGATTTTGTGTGGAACTGCAGGGGTTGGGTTCAAAACTCTGTAACTGACCATTTTGTAGTCAGAATTTTCTAAATGTTTGTACATTCAAAATTACATCTTTACATACCTTTATTGTTTTTCGGCAATTTAAGTAGTTTTAAGGTATTATTGTATGTTATTTAGCATCCTCTGTCTACATGGCGTTTTCAATAGGTTCAAGAAGTGCTCAACCATGATAGGCATATCTACTTCAGGAAATGGGGGAGAATATTATGTCACAGTTTAGTTTTTGAAAATATTTGAATTAATATTCCTTTTTATACTTAGAACTGTCCGATGATGGTAACTTGGTTGCCGAAATGCACATCAGATCAGGGAACTATAATAATTATAATATCATCTAATTTTAAAGTAGTTTTATTGTACTTAATATTAGCTTTAAAATGATAACCCGCAGTGCCCGCTATAATATATTTTTCTGTGCCCTAAAGAATCCATTACCTTAAGTAGTCCGGAACTAATAACAAAAGCGCCAAACCTTAAATAAGATGATCCTACTTAAGTATTAAATTTTAATTGTAAAATATTCATTTGTAGTATCGAATCATCCCTTTCCGCATTCAATACCGTTCAATATAATATGAACACTGGAGAACATCTGCATTTGACATCTAAAGCCATAAAATTAGTTTATAGACCTGTCAGGAACAGCTGATATCGTAAATGGAAATATTGAGGGATTTTATTTTTGGCCGCCCTTGTCGCTTTATGTTCCGGGTTGCGTTACGTTTTACTGCCGAAGTACTTTGGGAAATGTACCGCACGAGGGGAACACGATGTTATGGTAACATTTTGATATTTGGGAGAACAAATTTGTCTACCTTCTTTGAATATTTGTAAATGGAAAAAACACAAAATATAGAAATTTTCAGGATCACGTCTATAACAAAGTTAACAAGATACAAATGTTTTACAAAAACCTTATAATATTAGTTTTATACTTTCTAAATATTCTATATTGTAATAGAAGGATTTTAGTTTCGTTCCTACGTGTTGCGTACGGATAAGGTTTCGTACTTACAACAGGCAAACGGAGACGTATAAATCAAAATCATTAATCCGGGGAGCTCTCCATAATGATTTTAAGGGTCTGCTGTAGTGGCGGCCATCTTGGATTTTTATCCCATGAGAGCAATGTTAAATATCAAACCATTTATTTCGTTTACTTTTTATCATAAAATTGTTTGCAAGGTCTCATTTTAAGCACAGTAACAATACGCATCCGTCTTAAAATTTACATTTTTTTAAATGCTTTTGATTTGTTATATAATTGACATTTTGTAAGGATAAAGTTTGAACGTTTTTCCTAACACAGTAAAAAATTAATAATGAAAAATTATTTTCAAGCCGGATCTGAAATTGTATAAAGAATATTCAGTTTTTTTTTCAACACTCAATTACAAAAGATGGACTTATAAAATGGTTTGAAATGAGGCAATGTCAAAGCGTACAGCTGCAAGAAATTGCACTGTTTAAATAGGGATACAGTGAGAAGCGGTTGCGTTTCTAGTTGCTTTCTCGTTTACTGGAGCAGACCCTTAAGTAGCTGTCGAATATCAATAAAACTTGAACTGGCAACTAAATTTACGTGAAAACTGTATGCTTATTGTATATCAACTCTTATAAAAACCAGCGTACGTCCGTACGTACGTACATGAGTGACATATAATATAACAGTTGATTTCACCCATCATCAGTAATACTTAAACAAATCCAACGTAGATTAAACTTTGGGGTTATGTTTACAACTTCAATCATTATAATTTCTTGTGAAGTTGATTTTTTTAAATATGAGATATATAACTAATGTATTCTATAATAGGTTATAATATTTACTTTGAGGTTATAGACTGTATATAAAAACAACCTTTTATCTTCAATATATTTGTTTATACAGATTTAAAAGGATATACCTATTCGTTTAACTTCGGAAACAATCGTACATCTTCGTATAACATATAAACGTATTCGATTATTAATTTCTTCGCTATAATTAAAATTCTAAATCGTTCGATCTATCAATATGAAATAATATTCGCAATCAAATTAATAAAAACTAAAGCGAAGACCTTACGATCGTAACTTTGAACAATATGTCCGAGAATAAACTTGTAGGTTGTATAACGATATTGATCAAATAAAGTCTTATTTATTACTTTTTGAATCGACTTGTTAAACACGAAGGAAATAGTAGGGAGAAATGACGTTTAATAAATAATATTACTAGGGAAACAAATCGAAAGAGTGTAGAAAGAATTATTTACAGAGATGGTGTCCTTCTGGAAGACCCTCTTTGTTTTGCAAATGAGTTTAACGGTCACTTTGCTAATTTCTACAAACAGTATAATTTTTCAAGATTTAATCCAAGGGCTCGAATAAGGCAAGACATGTAATATTTTGTGTTGAGGGTGAAGTAAATAATGTAATTAGTACATTAAAAAGCAAGAAATCTACCGGGTTTGACTGTGTCTCTAGTCATCTTATAAAATATGTTTCCTGAAAAATATTTGTTCCTTTATGTAATATTGTAAATATCAGTTTTGTTACGGTCATATTTCCTGAAGCTCTTAAAATCTTACTATCGCTTACTGAACTAAATAATTATAGACCTATTTTGGCTTTATCGTCAATTTTCTACAAAATAATTGGAAAGTTAATGAAGATTAAATTAACTAATTTCCTAAATGCGCAACATTTTTTAGTTGAAGGTAATATGGGTTTATCGGAATACAGAAGAATTAAGGGATTATATGGAGGGTGTGTACCTAAGCCTCTATATAATTGTCACACAAAAACATTTTATCGGAATACTACTTTCAAGTGTGAACGCCATAGTTATTTGCCTTTATTTAAACAACTAAATGTATTGCCCCTGAAACATTTATTCAAATATAAAGTTCTACAGATTTTTTATAGCAGGAGTGGAAATACTTGCGATGTTCACATTTATTACACAACAAGAAGTACTGCCCAAATGCATATAAAAAGACCAAAAGTGAACAAAATTGCTTCAAAAATACTTTTTTATATATTTTCCAAAAAATATTTAATAAATTGCTTTTACAAAACGGGGAGGAACCAAAGATGATAAAGTGTATGTCGCGAGTGAAGGATTGGCTTTGGGGTTTCGATTCCTGCAATTAAGTATTTAAGAATATGTTGTAGTAAATGTTTTATGCATTGGTTAAGTTGGGATGCATGTAATTAAATGTATGGTATATTATGTCTGAGCGTATGTGAGTATGTGTGTAAGCAAATGTGTGTGTGTTTTGATTTAGTATTTGCGTTAATGTACGAAGAAACGCAAAGATATACCACCACAGGGGAAGTGCTTTATGTTAAAAATCAAGTATAAAGATAGACACATTTTTTGTATTCATTTCAGTTTTTGAAGTGAAAACTTCTTATGGCGCGTTAGGCACTTTTTCAGATGGGTAAACATATCTGATCTCGCGTTATCGTCAGATATTATTCGTCATCGCCTCTGTGTTTACAAAAGAGAGATAGCACTAAATAAATCAATTCCAACACAGTCAACGGTAGCATAGTGGTCAGTATCCCAGCCTGTCACGCGGGAGACCGGGGTTCGATTCCCCGCCGGGGAGGAATATTTTTATGTATTTTACAAACGATATTTCTTTTTATAAAAATTCCAAATCATAGTCAACATTTAAAATATTAGATATACCATTAATTGAGTTTTTAACCCTTTATAGGGCAGAGGGATAATAATTTCCCACCATGTTTCCAAGGAAACAAGTATTTCTATCTTTATAAACCAATGAGATACTATTTTCCCACTTTCTGTACTAATACACAACATATATTGCATCTCTTTTTCTTCTTCTTCTGACTTCTTTATTTATATCGCCTTGGCTAAATCACCTGATAAATGCAAAAGTGGGAAGATATTATCCCACTGCCCACCACACGCATAGTTGTTTACCATTGTTGTGTAGTTGCAAGTTCAACATCAAATTGGAAATAAAATATTTATCCGTTTATAACTTTTGAAGTAAACATTAAAAAGTACAACTAATGTAGATTATTGTTACACTTTTATTTTAAAAATAAAGGAAACGCTGAAGTTATATATATTAAAAACAATGTTTACAATGTTTTTAGGTTAGGTTTCATCATTACTTTTGGGATTTTTTTGTAGTTGGAAAAGTGTTAGTTATTTCTAACAATTACATACCACTATGCTCAGAATTTATTGGGCTATATGTAAATATATTTTGTTGGATGATATATATTTTGGCTGACGTAATATTTATACAAATCCTCCAACTGGTCCAGTTGGAACCACCTTTGTTGTTGCTTTGACAAAGGTTGGGGGTAAAACAATGTGTAGGGCCTACATGCAATACGTTGAAAAACAAACTACTGAAAGTCAATAACGCTAATTGATATGATGTCAACTACTTATGTAAATCTTTATATATAACATAGGTTTCCTTGTAATATTTCCCACTGGTATGTGTGTGTGCTATATGCCGTTTTAGGTCAGAGGGATAATAATTTCCCACCCACCCTAAAACACAATAAGTAACAGGTAGTAAACAATTTTGTATTATTTTTTTATGTTTCTAAATTCCATTTAAGTAAATAAAGCATAAATCTTTATATATAACGAAGGTTTCCTTGTAATATTTTAGTAATATTTCCCACTGGTAAGTGTGTGTGCTACATGCCGTTATAGGGCAGAGGGATAATAATTTCCCACCCTGAAACACAATAAGTAACAGGTAGTAAACAATTTGTTTATTATTTTTATGTTTCTAAATTCCATTCGAGTAATTGTAAAACAAACAAAAAAAAATTTTATGTCCCAGTCTTTTGCCCTATAAAGGGTTTTAAATCAAGAGTTTGGATTAACCATGTCAAATGATCGACTTAAAAGCACCACAAGATACAAAACTACAATAGATGCTGTTTTTACAAGACATTTGGATGGATTTCAATAAAAATTATTTGTTTCTTACTTTAGTTATCATAGGCCTATAGTATCAGTTTTAGAATGTAGAAGATAAAGATAATGATAGCAATGCCAGAGTAATTGAAACTACTGATGAAGATGAGAACTCACATATTGTTAACATTGAAAATACATAATTATATTACGTTTATTTAGTAACATAGGCTTCTCGTAAATGTTTTAGTTTGTGTATATCACTTGTATTATAATAATAATTGTTATGTATAATAATGAAATAAAAATATTATTAAGTTTTTTAATAACAGTTTGTTAATAATAATTTAATTTCAAATTATTTTTTGACTTATATATTGCATAAATATTTATTATATTCGAATTTAAAAAATAAAAAACTTTGATAAATATAAAAAAATTAAAAAACAATTACAATAACGTCCAATATTTTTAAACATAAAAAGTTTTCACTTCCAATGGCAGTCCCACGACTGCCATGTTTTTTTTATTACTCTTATTTTTTGTGTTTAGTTTAGTCCTTTTTTCACACTAAAAATCGAATACTGGAAGTGATGGTTAGATATTTCCCAACGAATAAAATGTATATATAATAATTTTAGGAAAATAAATATTATTATTATTAATATATTCATGTTTTGTTTTCAGGTAAGCTGTATTTTCAAGTTGTTGCTTTTCATTGTTGGTAAGTTTATGCTTGCATATTGTAGAACAATAGATTCAGTGACTGAAATAAATAAGAAAATCATACATCTTTTTTTCTTTAAAGAATTAGAACAACACATATTAATGCATGATTTGTAAAAATACAAACAAACCAATGCTTTACAAATAATACGTCCATGCCATAATTAATGTTCGTTTCCGTTACAACATATTTTAAATTTATTATACAACAATTTTGTTTTGTTTGCAATTAAGAGACCCGGCAAAGTTTCGCTATTGCTTCATTTTAGTATAAAATATATGATTAGATTAAATTATGAAAGAGAATATTTAGTGAGTGTAATGAAAAATAATTGTGAAGAGACTTTTGATTAAGATTCTTATATATGATCAGAGCAGGCGGTCGCGCGCGGATTATACATGGGTAGCTAACCTATTTTAATTATTTATTTTAAATGTAACTAACCCATTTCATTACTTAAGTAATCTAATCGCAAACAGTTTTTTATGTCACTTAAGAATATAATATTACACAAATTTAGCTGTATTGCTTGTAGGAAGTTAGTGCAATTTACTTTAAAACCCCATTTAATCCCTTTGTATTAACTATACATTCTCCAAACAATTCTGGAGCTTACATGTATCATTTCATAATTTGTTAGTGAAATTAGTGGAGCAGTTTTTGAGCGTATACAAAAGTAAGTGAAGTTATTATTATTTAATTTTAAGGGTAGTTATTCCATTTCATCCCTTTGACTAAAGTAATCAAATTGCAAATGGTTTTTACATCGCTTAAAAATAATTTTACACAATTTTAGCTTTACAGCTTGTATAATTTTAGTCTAATTTATAGTTATGGTATAGGGGTAGCAACTCAATTTCAACAAGTTGGACTATAGTAATTGTAGCGTCTAAACACTCCTGGCAATGATATGGATAAACTGTGAAATTTTTAGTGTAATCTGTCGAATAGTCTACATTCTATAGAGGACAATACACCTTAATGTTTATGTAATATTGAGAAACTAACAATAATTAGACATGATCAGTTCAATACCTTTGTAAACAATATACATGTTTCAATCCTTTTACGTTGCCTGTTTTTATAATTATGTTTTCAAAGAAAACTATTATTTAGTTTTTACTGTATTATACTTTTCAAAGTAGGTATATTTAAGTACTGTCGATTTGTATTTTAACTTATTTATATAAGTTTTAATATAAGAGGGCTGTCCAGAAAGTAACTTACGTTTCGAAATAAAAAAAAAACAACAAAAAAAAAAAACAACAAAACAAAAAAACTAATTGTATTATATACATTTGAAACTGACAATCTTAAATTATTTTTCTACACAGACGCCTTTCAAATTGAAGTACTTATACCGATGCAGAAATCTACCGCCTCAACCACTGGTATACACCGGCATGAAGTTCTCTGTTACTGGAAAGAGTTGGTAATCGTTCGACGTCAGCTCCGGTGGATGATCCAATCCAAAACAGTCCTAGATCTCTCGGGTACGGTTAGCCGTGTGTGGATGTGTGTTATTGTGGATAAACAATACTCAGCTTTCCTCGTCGCTTGTTTTGCATCGCTTGCCTTAGTTTCGTCAGTGTTTTGCAATACCTTTCTGAGTTAATTGTAGCGCCTAGTTCAAGGAAATCAACCAGAATCAGCACTCCAAAATACACCATCTATCTGGCCGACAACGTTTGCCAATATTTTAATAGTTTTCTGGGAGAACTTGTTTGC
>JAGFPH010002390.1:33183-59893 GCA_018207615.1 Philaenus spumarius | reverse complement strand
AGAGCAGGGAAACCGCGTGGAGGTTGATAAGCGAAGCGAGCAAGGGGCGGACCACTCTGTTATGTAATACAACAAATAAAGCAATACATTAGTAAAATGCTTCCCGCTATTAATCTCAGATGAAATAAAAGGATAAAATGAAAATGCCCAAAGCGTAGATTTAATCCTTTTAAAGGCAAAAAGATATATTTTTGTCTTTGTTTTAAACAGAGAGGGTGAAGTTTATTAGCTCCGACTCCCTTCAGACGCCTTCTATAGATTATGTCTCTGTAATGTATAACAACGCCTTTCAGTACTGTTAATAAATTTAATAAATCTATTTTACAGTTATGTCAGTTAGTAATACTGTACAAAAGTTCGGAGTGATAGTGGATCAAGGATTAGGATGTGTCTCGAAGCGATGTAGGGGAGGGAATTTTTAAAGTGAAGGAAGGGTGCATAGAGAGAAACTAGGTTTGGTAAAGTAAAAGTAATTTGTTGATTTATAGAGAATGAGGTAAAACATGATGGGGAACGAAGTGTGCTCAGCTCACACAAAGTTATTTTGACTGTAAAAACTTAGCTTTATAGTTTGTTAAATCTTGATTACCTGCGGGTAACTTTTTCATAATGGCGACAAAACGGATCACTTATATTTGACTTTAAAACATAATTAAACTGTAATCGCGAAGCTACTGGGGATGTGATTGGATATTTCTTACATTCCGACCCTATATATGGAATCTCCTTAAAAATATCGTGTAATGTATTTGTCAAAAAGTGTATATATTGTGTTAGCAAGGAATTCTTTGGACTGCTTCTATTTTTGCTCTGGGTCTATGCTGCTTCCCCAGCTTATCGAATGTTTCTAAGGCGGAAAAGTTCATCAGAATTACATAACATGGAAAAGATAGGCTTAAAATAATTACTCCGCCTACCCTGAATATTTACTGTAATTTAGTTTATGTTAAGCATTATATTTATGATTTTATTACTTTAGGTTCGAACCGCACACTTACACAAGACACAAACAACACCTTGTTACTGCTTACACTAGATTGAGTAAATATTATAATAGTTTTATGTGTCAGCAATATATATTATTCAATAAAAAATTTTAAAAAACGTTAAAACGGAAAAATCGCTTACTCTTGGAGAATGATTCTATATGCTTTCATTCGACTGAACCCACACTATTTCCCACGTGAAGACTTTATAATATTCATTCAATGAAAAGTGTACATATAATGAAAATATTTAATTTGTTAATGACCGGGTTTATATTATCAGCGAAAGATGAAATAATAAGGAAATAAAATAGTATATTTCATCACTAGTACTGAAAGTGGTCTTTTCCGGTACGCGATCAAGGACCGGAATAACACTTTAGGTTAGAGTTATGAACGATACTTTTCATCACACTGTATATAATAATAATAATAATAAGAAAATTGTAATTTATTAACATATTGTAATTACCCAAATAGTATAACTTTGTAAACAAACATTAAAGGTCATTTCTACATTTTAAACTGTATTTACTTATTTTATGTATTTATTTAAATTTAAATCTTGTCAAACATTTAATCAGGATTGCTCAGTAATATTGATCACAAAATAATGACAACAATAGTGTTTGCATTGTTTTTACGTTTATTTTATACTGTTGGTTAAATTAATAAGAACAGCTGATTTCAAATACTGATAGAAGCAACGTGTTATTAGCTCAACTGTTGTTAGAATGCATAATTATCTGCAAACCAGTACGGGAAAAATCTCCAGCTGCCTTTTCCAGCCTAGACCGGGAAAATATCACATTCAATATTCACAGCTCTAATTAAAAATTATTAATTTCGATACAGTTTGATGGAATCAACTGTACTTTTATGGTGTGACTTCATAAAAGATGATATTCCAAGTACTTTTTAAATCGTCGTTGTGTTTATCTTCTACCCCCAAGAAACAGATATCCTTTCAAAACTCATAAAATCTAAATTTAAAGTCTAACATATACGAAAATAAAAAAGTAAAAAACGTCTAGAAATTATGTTTAAATTCGTAAACCTAGTACAGAAGAACAGTTTCCAGTATATATATGTTAAAATTGGTCTTCTCATTGGAAAAAGGGTGATTTTTTTACAATTTTAAAACCATAAGTCATACAAAATACATATCCCTTTAAAATGAGAGGTCACACATTTTGCTGTTTTTGTTAGAATTTGCGAAATATAAAATATCCAACTAAACCACTTGTTTTTTAGTATGTTTTCCTTTGTTTACACAATTTTAAGATTTGTATTCTTATCTACTGTATATATACAAAAGCCAAATACCACTCAGTCACTGACTCATCACGATTTCTCAAAAACTACTGAACAGGTTTGAACCAAATTTGATATGTATCTTCCTCTAGGGCCATAGGTGCTCGCTAAGAAAGGTTTTCAAAAAATTTGAAATTTTAGGGTGGTTTGGGGGACAAAGTTACTAAAATTCCCCTTAAGGAAAGCATGGTATAATATATTTATTGATATACATTTTTTGTTAATTTGTCTATTAGTGGATCGGACCAGCTAGTTTAATTTATATATAAACAACATCAAGTAAGCTACATTTATGTTTGTTTTTACTACTCGATCGATATAACAAAAAGTATCAAGAATTTTTAGTTTTTTTTTGAAATTATCCAGTTACTATTTCAAGATTTAAAATTATAATTCTAATTTTCAAAAGCTTTAAAATGCTTGTTCTATGAAGTCATATATAAAATATTCATATAATAAAAATATATTTTAATGGCAGGTTGCAAATTATCAGCGAAAAATTAAAAATTATAAAAACGAAAATACTGTATAACTATTTGTAAAAAGGAGTAGCCTACTATTAATAATTATGGTTGGGATTGTAAAACAAATTAGAGGAATAAACAAATTTTAAAACTAGTTTAATTTAAGAGAACATCACACATAACAATGGTTTGTAGAAGTTACTTCACTAAAACTCATAAAAAAACTCACATCATTATCAACTTTACAGAACTACGTGTTTATCACTCTTGCATGAAGTAATTCAAAATCCCGACACATCAACTAGAAAAGAGCTGATGATCTTTAAACGGATGAACAGATATTATTGAATCATAGTTAAGAACATTATCTATCAAGTCACCTTAAAAAAAACACTAAATCAAAATCGGTTCATCCGTTTGGGAGCTACGATGACATAGACAGACACACAGATACACACGTTAAACTTATAATACAACTTTTTTATCGTTGTAAAAAAAATTCTGTAAGATGATATTAGATGCCATATTGTAAAAAATGCTGATTTTATCACATTTTAAAAATCACGTAGGCCTATTTGTACAAAACAGACTTTCCTGTTGAGACGTGAAACATTTTTCTACCTTTGTTAGAAACCAAGAAAAAATGTTAAATATCCTATTCAAAGTTTTAGGATTTCTTACATAAATGTAAGGATTATTTTTTTTATTTTGATGTATTTATAAGCCCAAACGTTTTCGAGTAAATTGACTTGAAATTTAGTTTTTAGATATTTGAAAGCATTTACTATAAACTAAAACGATAAATTTCATTTTAAAAAGTGCTTGAAACGAATGCTTTATAAAGTCACACAATAAAAAGTATGCATTTAATTTAATACAAATATATTTTATTGACTAGCTTTTGATTACTGGGAAAAAATGAAAATGGAACAGTTTGTAAAAACGAGTGCGGTACTATTACGGTACTATTATGGTATTATTATGGTAGGCCTACTATTATGGTATTATTATAGTACTACTAGCTGGCCCAACCCGGCTTTGCACGGATAGACAAATCAACCTGATACTAATATATAATTAGCCCAAGTGTTTTAGTTCATTGTATAAAAAAAAAATGTTCATTGTAGGCCTAACCTAAAATTATATTCAGTTTTTGATCCAAATCAGTTGTTGATTAAAATCAGCTGTTTTAAGCTTTTCATTCGAACAGCTGTTTTTTGTGCCCATGATAAAATCAAAAGAAATCTTTCTTCTTCTTCCTTAAGATTGACCTTCCATAAGATTAACATTGAAACTTTGAGGGCCACTGGGGCGTAGCCCTTATCACTAAGGGGTATGAAAAATAGATGTTAGCCGATTCTCAGACCTACTCAATATACTCACAAAATTTCATGAGAATCGGTCAAGCCGTTTCGGAGGAGTACGGGAACGAACATTGTGACACGAGAGTTTTATATATAAGATTATGGTATTATTATGGTACTACAATGGTTGCGTTTGTAAAACAAATTAAAAGAATAAAATAGCATAAAAACGATGTTTAAATTAAATAAACAATACACGAAGGAAAATTTTGCGTAAAATATTTTAAAATTAGACCCCATATTCTAAAAAATTCTGATTTCATAACAATAAAATTGTATAAACCACGAGGTTGTACAAAATAGACATTCCTTTAGAGAAGTGAAACAATTTTTCTCTGTTTCCGAAAAATCTAACCGTGGCCTGACTTCTTATCCACTTTATTTAACTGACAGTACAGAACAATAACTTGTATAATTTAGCAAAGTCATACAATTATTTAAATGTTGGATTTACAATTCCGTGTTCGCCATCTGTACTTGATGTTTCTATCATTCAACCAGATTCTACATGCAACTAGATCTGCCAGCTTTACGATCGCTCTCATTTCTCCGTGTTGCCGAATGTTATTGGAGTTTATTTATTCCGAGCTCATCATTTCTCCAAATTTTACAAAGCCCGTTGCATTATGTATGTCACGTCCGAGTCCGACTGAACTTTGTGACTCACTCGTCTTAGCAAAACGTCGATACAAAAATACATTGTTTCAGTTTGGAAAATCAAGAATTTAGTTTGCTTTATTTGCGAGGTATTCGACTGGGTGTCCCACGAAGAAACGGTTACACTTTAAATGAAAAAAAAGTAAACGCTTCTTTTACCAGCTATCCGCCATTTTGAACGTCTAAACCGATTGAGTTGAAATTTTGCACGATACTCGTCAATGTAAAGACCTAGTTCTAACGAAATAATAAACTTTTTCCAACGAAAAAGTTAAGTCCGATAGTGTAGTCCGTTTCAAAACGGTGGTAATTTAAACATTTAAAATTAAAATATTCCAAAAACACTAGCTGAATAAACGGGCTTTGCTACGGGGAATTTTTTGCATCACTATGGTACATAATTGTAATATTTCTCTGCCATAGTCTTACATCTTTTATTTCATGAAAGTGAATTGTTATGTATATTCCATTAGTTTAGAATTTATTTTTCATTGGTTGCCGCCCGTTCTAACTGGTTCTTAAGCCGTTGGTTAAGTGGTGTAACTAATCCCACTTTTATATATATAAATATAAAAGAGATAGAATTAAAGTTTTCATATAAGTATATAAGTATATTCATACAAATATAGAGATATAGAGTACATTTTTGTAGCTAGTTTAATTTCCTATCCAACAAGGTCACAGCAAAACAGTGTCCAATTTAATTTGTCTTGGTCTTGGATGTTCCTATGAACTCGTTTTACCAATTTGCTCGATAGTTTTGACAGTCATACCATTCGATAGTAAATTAAACAGACTAAAAAAATGTACTCTTAATGTTTTTTATAAAAAAATTATGTTTTTGATATAATTGATTGAAAATGTTTAAATGGCTGCCATTGTAAAACACATTATTGGTAAAAAACGTGTTTATTTTGCATAAACTCTACAGCTGTATCGTATAGCTGGTACAAGAACCTTTTCTAGACGAACGGTTTATTTAAACTGTTGATTATCATTAGTTTCACCGGCGGAAAAAGCCCTGTGGGACACTCTATATAATATGCTGAAATACTAGAAACTGCGAAAGTTACGGTAAATGTGCTTTCTGGTCTCGTAGCATACGGTAACACTTTGTTTCTGAGCAATCACCTGCATTCACTTGTTATTACTATTATTGGTTGAACTAATAGTTCGATACTGAATGAAGTGTTTGTGAACTCTTCGGAATACTTGGTAATACGGAACCTTATGCGGGCGTGACGAACTGTTTCAGCTCGTTTACAAAATGCATCCACAACTACGTTTACATTTCTAACTCTCCTTTTTAGCAAATTTCCATAGGACAAATGATGCTATTACAGTGGGCCTTATGGTAGGAACCAAGGCCAGGAGTAGCAAATGAGCAACGATCATGGTCCCCAGAACACGTTTTTTGGTGTCATTCAAAATCATATAAATATATGTATATATGTGTTCAAACTGTAGCGGCCGCATTTTAAGTCCGATTTTTATCAAATTTGGTACGCATGTAAGTTGTCTACGTCGCTCAGACGAGTTCGTTAACCAAAAAAATCCAACAATCGGAAGCACGTTTTTCGACCGCAAGTAGCTATTTTTTTTAGATTTTTCCTAGGAGAATGAATTTTTTTTTCTACAAATATAAATGTAGGATGTTATTCTGCACATTTTGTTTTTTTTACGCGACCTTATAGCTCGCTTGGTTCCCCCAAAATCGATCTAAACGTAAAATACCATAGAAGTACACGGTTCAAAGCCATGTGGTAGATTCTACCTTGGGGTTGGCGTGCGAAGCACACAATGCATTGTGTATTGAAGATACTCCTAATACGGGGGTTGGCGTGCGAAGCACGAAATGCTTTGTGTGTTGAAGATACTCCCAATACGGAGGTTGGCGTGCGAAGCACGCAATGCATTGGTTATTGAAGATATGAGGAATGGCGTGCGAACCATTTTGCAGCTATTCAGTACCGTCGTGAATAGACCTATTTTCCAAATTGTTGGTTGAAACCCTAAAATATAGGCCTATAAACTTAATTTTGGAAATTTGCTCAACTCACGTCAGGGGTTCAGCTACGTGGTCGAATTATTTTAAATGTACGTATTGTTCCACATGTCTAAAACATGCAAATAGCTTTAGGTTTGTTAAAAAACTTCATTCCCTACAGACATTAAATTCCATCTGTGAAAAACGATAAGGGGATATATAATCTTCCTATTATAACTACTCAGCAATAGTACACGAAACCCTTGTTCCCCCCCCCCCCCCCCCCCCCCCATCTTCAACCCGCTCCAGAGTCATGACAATAAAAGCCCCGAAGCGTTCAGTTATACAACTACAATTGTTTTCCACAGAATTCCATTTTAGTTTTAATTCCGTGTTTACTAATGTTTTCAGTAGGGAGTCATAGTTTCATTTTGGTTTTAAAGATATTAAAGCTAAAGAGAATCAACTATTCGCCCACCATGATACTTAATCAACTTAATAAAAGCAAGTTTGCGTACGTGAGTAAGAAAATAGTATAGCGCACGCGCAATGTTGTATTGTTTGATTTATTCGTTAACATATAACAGCTGATTTCGATCCTCAGCTGTAGGGGAGACCGGGGAAAGATGACGAAGTTAAGAGTTTTTATTGTTGAAAATTTGGTTAAGTGAGTTTTAGTTTGCATAATCATGTAAATAGTCTTTCTAAAACCCATATAATAACCTGACATACAAATTAATTTCTTCATTTTTTTAGTTGAAAAACAAACTATTACAAATTTGCTATGGGGCAAGTTGACGACCATATAAAAAATATGGGCAATAAATCTTAATCCAAATTTAGTATGGTATGGTTCAGTGTATTTAACAAATATATGATGACAAAATGCTATCGTAATAGTAGGCTAGTTTTAAATTGCTTTCGAAAATAAATGACACTACCAATAATTTACTTAATTTCAATTCCTCGTGCAACCATAAGAGGCAAGCAGGGCACTGAACCCAGTCTTCTGTGGGTGCGTCTTTGTAAAGTTCATCACAACCTGGGCATTTTATCTCCGAATCTTTGGAAATTGAAGGACCTTCTTGATTATAAACTTCCCCCCGTCATTTTGCGCCGAGTTACACTACCAAATAGTTCAGGTTATGCAATCTAAAAAAACTAAGCAATTAAAAATGTAATACCATATAAATGTAGGATATAAAACTTCCTTCAAATTATTGATATAAACGTTATTTGCTTTAACTTACCTTTGTTTGACTAAAAGCTTATTTCCTGAGCGGCAAAAGTTACATCAGACACCAACAAGAACATGTTTTCTTCTTGGACTCTTTCACATAATATAAAGCCGTTCGCAGCAAGTATTTTATATCCCTGTCGTGTGAAGAGCCACCATACTACCTATGACCAATTTTTCAAAAAACGACGTTAGTCATCTTGCTCCGCTCGTCATGTTGCCCCGGTCTCTCCTAATACTTTAAAAACAATGTATACCGTTTAAGGTTATGTTTACAACGTTTAGATTACATTTTGTATTGTTGTTATTGGAATAATAATGTAACCTACATTGATGCACAGTACTTTACCTTGCAGTGAAAGTGCTACACAACATAGTCCTTTTACGTCCTCCACTCTATACGAAGTATACGAAGAAAGTGTTGTTTTCGTCCTAATTTTCAAATTTGAATTTTTAGTGGAATTATCTGATTTGGTGCTTCCTGAACCCCAACAAATGTTTAGTGAAATTATCTGTGTTGGAGCTCCCTGAACCCAAACATATTTTTAATGGAATTATTTGTTTTGGTGCGCCTGAGCCCATAAAAGTGTTTTTTTGGTGATGTCTGTCCGTGTGTCTGTGTGTCTGTAAGGATGTGTACAGAGCTGGAGACCATACCAACGGTCCGATTTTGATGAAATTTGGTATGTAGGTGTAGTTCTGGAATATCTACAGGTACTTTATTCATTTTTTCAAATTTTTGATTTTAAGGGGTTTTACCCCCAAAAATGGCCAAAAAACGAGAAAAATCAAAATTTTTCAAAAACGGCTCTAATGATTTTATAAAATTTGGCTAATTTGTAGCCCTTAATGTACCCTACCATATGCAAAAAACCGCATTTTCTAAAATTCTCGTTTAGGTAATAATAATAATAATAATAACTGATTTTGGGGTTTTTTTCCAAAAATTGGGTTGTTTTTCAAATTTTTCAAAACCTTTTTTCGTCTATCTATACAGGCCTAACTGACATGTTTGGTGCAAATTTGTTCGAAATCCATCGAATAGTTTTAATAATAATAATAATAATATAATATGGATGTGTGTTACATGCATCTAATATTTTCCATGGTAACATTTTCCTACTTTTGCAATTCTAAATAACCTATGCTACTCTTGGGAAGGTATAAAGTTTCAACTGTGAGAAAGTATGTGGCAGTTACCTGGTACCGTTTATTTATAATTATTTATAGGCTCTACATTTATCATGTTTAAAATCCGTAAATGCGTAGACCCAGTAGACATAGTTTGTCATTTGCAGGCCTAAGTAGTCTCTTATGAAGAACGAAATAAACAAGAAAAATTTTAAAAAGACAGTTTTCAATGATTTTTAACCTCACAAAAAATCATGTAGATAACAGTCAGTTTTAGTACAGTTTGAAATTACCGATGCATGTTCAAAGTGAGTCGGTACATTAAATTTAATAGTTTAAGTCGATCCTAACTCAATCGTTAGCTCTGCCCATTTACCCCCACCATCTACTTTTAGTCTTATGCTCCCCCACTTTTTACTTTTTTAATTATTACTAAAAAAGTTCTGGCCTATAATAATATTCCTTAAAATTTTTCATATTTATCTAGTTGAAAATCGACACAACATAGTTGGGTAGGAATAAATAACTTCTGTTGTTTGTAAACTATGTGTTTACATCTAAAAAAAAAAAAAAAGAAACAAATAATCCATACTAAAATTATAATGACAGAAAATCAATACTACAGTTGGGGTTTCATAGGTATTAATTTATATTTTAGCTTTATGCTTTGACTTTAAGTTATTGGTTTTGTAATGTGTATCTAATTAATGAATTAATTGTATTTCAGGGGTACTTACTAGCACTGCTAATATTACATAACTAAATGGAACATTTTACATCGAGTTTAAGATATTAAATCAAGTAGCCTCCTTCAGACAAGCACTCTTGTATCAGCATTGTATCTAGTGCAATCGATATATTAACAAAGTTAAAGTGCATTGAAGAGAGTTTCGTGCTGTATCATAGGCAACGATCTATCGATAATCGAATTTATATTCAACTGGTATTTGTGTAAGAAAACCTAGGCGTGAATAGCTGTTTAGTGCTAGTTCCTTCTCTTTTTTAACAGAAGAGTTTGCACCTCTAACTTGAGGCCTCGGATTATAGATTACGCTTTGGGAGTTTGTACCTTTACTTTGCGGGTTAGGATTTCGACTGCTTCGCTTCGCTCGCAGCTGATAGAGTCTGCGTGCCGGCCTCTTAAAAGAAGCTGCCCCATTGTCAAATACGCTTTTATCTATTTTGGGGGGACGAAATGGCCTATGAGGTCGTATTTAAAACCAAATGTAAGAGTAATATCCTATATTTACATAAAATTTAAAAAAAATACTTCCGAAAAAAGTGTTTAAGCTTGATGGATTTTCTTGGCTAACGAACTCGTTCGAAACACTTAGAAGACCAACTTGTGTACCAAATTTGGACCAAATATATTGTTATATATGTATATGAATTTTAATGACACCCACAAACATGGGGACCGTGATCGGTGCTCATTGTTGACTCCCGACCTTATATCTCACCATAAGAGTCATTTCATTTCCATGTATTATTATATCAATTGAAATAATCTAATGGAATATCTGGGTGGAAATGCATAATTAAGAGAATCTAGCGTTTCGTCATACTGTCACTCAGTAAAGCCCTCAACAGCTCAAGAAACGTAAACACAAGACAGTGTTTATTTATTTTTAAATATTTTGATTGGGCCTTGTCCTTTTAAAATAGCCGCTCGGACTTGCGTAACTGTGTTGCAATTTCGAATTATTAAAATGCAATTACATTTTACATGGAAAGAAACGGTAGAAAAAAACTTAAATGAGCCAAAGATTGTATTTTCATAATACAGATTTAGAATAATAAACTGAAACAAATAAAATTATATTGAAAATGTATTCTTATTTGTCTGTAGCTAAATACAGTTTAAGCGTTAAGTTATAATTCCCGCATAAGATCTTAATCTCACCCTCACGCAGCGTGGAAGGTTTTAATGTGTTATTAATGGATAACATGGCTGCAACATTCTGACAACTCGAATTTCTCAAAAGCGTTGCGTAAATATACCAATGTTGACATAAAACGCACGAGCGTAATGTTATAATGAACGTTTTCCCATTAAAATGCTAATAGGCCTACGTATATTGTGTTTCACATAGAGAGTGTTTCTGAACTCTCTATTATCACTTTAAGGTATTGTTTCTGGGACAGGCATAATTCACAATATCAATATTAAACAGGCAGAAAATCCCTACTTTTTTTCATTTGTATAAGTTTTCTCAAATAATGAATTGCTTTGCATTGAAATAATTGTGCTTACAGTTGTATACACAAAATTATACAAGGTGGTGTTCTGGTTCAAAATAAAACGATTTGGGTTGTTACAATGAATAATAATCTGTCTGTGGTGTGATAGTACCGGTTTATTGCTCTAACCTAACTTAGTCTAAGATATCTCTATGTCCTATTTCTACTGACACAATTTTATTGATTGTTGACCCAGAAGACCACTCTGGATATCAGCTCTCTATTACCACGCCCATACTCTTGTTAAAATACGCCAATGTGAATATATAGAATATTACTGGATTCTCCTTGCTCATCTTATTCGTCAGTACCCAGAGAGACTCCTGTAGACTTCGCCCAAAGTCTTCTGAATGTCTTCGTGTCCCGAAGAATATTTCACTGTCAAACGTTTGATCCCTGTTGATACGCAGAGATCCGTGGAGACTCCTCAGTCCCTGTATTGACACTGGCCTGTAGGCTTCGATCAAGGTCTCCTAAGACTCTGGCCTGTTCGACCAACAGACTCCGGCCTGTACAGACATTTTAAAGATTTTTTTTACGAAAATTATCAGTTTTTCAATCTGTTTAAATGGTGGCCATTTAATCATAAAAAACTCAAAACTAAAATAGTAAATTTGTTAGCCCTTTTAATTTCCTACCGAATTGTATAACTGTCAAACATAGTTTTACAGTTAAACAGCGTCAAACTTAGTTAATGATCTTGCAAATTAATTATTGCATACGCTTTTTTCCTATTGATGTTGAATCCGTCAAGGCGCTGTTTACAGTTATCTTTTGTACGTTAATGTTTCATGTTACTCGTCAATGTAAAGACGTAGTTGTACGAAAATTATCGGTTTTTTCCAATAATCTGTTTTATAATGGATAAATATTTTAAATGAACCGTCTATTTTTATAAAAAAAGAAAAGAATGCAGTCGTAGGACTGCCGACAGAAGTGAAAACTGTCATGAATATTGATCATTTGATCATTAATCCGACATTTGATCGTTATTTTTATCTTGTCCCATTTACAGTTGAAATCTTACAAATAACATAAACCTGATTCACTATGGTCAAATAACAATAGAAAATAACACAATTACAAAATGAGGCAGCACAATGTCCATTTCATCGGTAGCTTGACGTACTAAACCTTTGCAGCTATTGAGTTTAGCCTTTGAATTTACCAGTGCCTATTTTATTTCGTTGATTTCTTCTTCTTTTACGATCAGCTGTTACATTAAACTTCTGGTTAATATTTATATGTGTTACTTTTTTTTTTTAAATTCCATATTATTTATTTCTTGGAAATGTACCCAAAATTCAGAGAGATGTATCTCTGAAGCTATTCGGTCACATATTAAAGTTATATTCCACTACTTTAACGGTTGTCCTTATCAGTTTTGCTGAAAACTCCTTGTTTCACGGTGAAAAAACAATCAATCTATCTAAAAACTAACAATTTTTGAAAATTTGCTTCAAATTTGAATGGCTGTAACTGGAAAGGAATTATCCTCAGGAAGGTGATTTTCATTTTAAATTGTGGTAAATTTACTGTTCTTTAAAAAAGGACCGAATTATTTTTTTCAAACCAGACCTTCATACTACAAATTAGAAAAGACTAGAACAAGGTGAAATCATGTTGGGTTTTTCGTCGCCGGTGGCGCGCGCGGAGCACCACCGAGGTCGGAAACTTGGAATTTTAAATAGTGCCCCTATAAATACAACATTCCAAAAATTAGAACTACCCCATCTTTTGCATCTATGTATGTACAGATTGAATGAACTATAGTATGTCCTCTACAAAATCCTATCAAATTTCTGCGTGGCAACACGA
The DNA here is from genome assembly GCA_018207615.1 of Philaenus spumarius. Classification (NCBI taxonomy): domain Eukaryota; kingdom Metazoa; phylum Arthropoda; class Insecta; order Hemiptera; family Aphrophoridae; genus Philaenus; species Philaenus spumarius. The sequence continues at coordinate 46,694 of JAGFPH010002390.1, read as the reverse complement.
ACTTGTATATATTAGTGCTACGTATAAAACACCTCTACAATAGCATGAACTGTTATACACGCTTTCATAAATTTATTGCAACACTTTTAATAACTTAAATGTCTGTATTTGACCTATTTAGTGATTTTCTTAAGTACAAAACTATTGGTTTTGCTTATTATAATCACCAATTTGGTTAATTTACTAATAAAAATGCTCTTTATTCATAAAACAACAACTATACGACTATAAAAGTAATTACCTTTTTTTAAGCTCATATTTTATGGAGTATTTAGTCTTTTTCAATGTTCTATCTTGAACGGTTCTCAAGTTATAAGCGTTTTAATAAACGGCGCCCCCACCATATTTCCTAATCCCCCCGGCGATGTTGACCACGCTGTTGGGCGACGACATGACTTTTCATTAACACTATAGAGCGTATTACAATAATCGAAAATAAAATTGCGTCAGGCTTTCCATGCATGCACAACCCACTTTAGATTCCAGTCTATGTGTAAACCAACGAAGAAGAAGAAATATAGTCGAAATCAAAAAGGTAAAACTTCTCGCGTATGGCGGGTTCGTATATTTTACCTCATCAAGAAAGGGCTCTGTGTGCTTTAAGAAGTTTTCACTTCAAAAACGTGAAGATTAAATTTGTTTGTTGAAAGTTTAATTTCCTATCGAATGGTATAACTGTCAAAAATATCGAACAAATGGTAACATTAAAACAGTTTTACTTGTTCAAGATCTATAGGAAAAAGCGTATGCAATAATTAATTTGCGCTACCAAATTAATTAAGGTGTTAAATGATCACAATAGTTTTCTGTTACTTTTAATCAGTGTTCACTGGGCTAATTTTAATAATAATTTGACAACTCCGGAGTTTGAAGAGGAACCTCAAGAACCTTGACACACTGCTGAGATATTTACATATACTAATTGGAAATAACACAGGTCACCTCATATGGCCCCGTACATAATTAACGTAAATGAAAATATTTTAATAAAAAGACACACCGAGAAGATAGTTTTAAATCTTTACTGGCAGAATTTATGCAAACTTTACACTATTTGTATCTGTCGACGTAATAAACCTCAACGTTTTATGTACGTTTTTACAGTTTGTTTTATCGATGACTGCCGTTGCCAGGGTTTTTATACTTAGTTTAATACAATTTTTTGTTTTACGATTGTAAACATTCTGGTAAATAAGCAAAACAGTAAACACTACATCAGTTTGTTCAGATATTGTTACTAAGGGGCATATTACACTGTCAAAGTTGTTTGTCAAATAATTTTTCAAAACATTGTCAAAGATCTTTGATGAAATCTTTGACAAAGATTTGTCAAAGAATACATATTACACCTGTCCAATTTCTTTGACCTACTTTGATATTAAATTAGATATATTTTGGGGTTATGTTTCAGTTTATTCTAATATTTTTAATATTTTATTAACTATTATTACAAAATTACAGTTGAAAGATCGTAATTCATATAATAACGGGTTAAGATTTCAAAACTAATCTTAAAAGAACTTGTAAATAGACTTTTAGAATAAAGTAAACATTGAAAGTCGCTTTAATGTTTTACAAAAAATAAACGTATACATAAAAAATACACTGCCAACCCCAATATTACAGACTGTAAAACATTGATTACTTGGAATTAATACCTCTGTGGAACGTTCGTCAGTCCCCTCCTCTGCGTTATCGCTTGACGTTATAAAAATAATAAATAGGGTGTCCTACGTAACGTATTAACATGGTAATAGTCTGGAACGCATTAATAGTATTATTTTTCCTGTTACGTTAAATAACGCCCACCTCTACAAAACATTATTTGTAATTTCTTCTGAAGGTTTTTGCCTTACATCGCGATTTTTATAGGCATTCGTGTGAATGTGTTACAAACAATATTCTTTTTCATAATGTAAAATTAAAGTTTTCATGTAAAATCAACTCCATGTCAATTTTTCCATCGTATTAAAAATATAAAAGTAAAGGAACAGAAAGAATATAACTGTTTTTGTTGTTCTGCCTTATGGACTGGTTATAATACTTATAATTAAATAAATACCTTTTTTATATTGTACTGACTAAGCAATGAACCAGTGAACACGTGTGTCCATGTTATATGACATAATTAACATTGCGATTATTTTAAATGTAGTTTTTTGTGTTTCAAAGTGTTTTGATGTGTTGTGTTGTGTGTTTTTGTGTAATTTTAAAGTGACGAGCATTTAAATTAAATGCTATAACATAAAAGTTTCGGTTTGACAATGCCTGAATGAAATAGGCGAAACGGTCGTCACTGATTACAAAAACGATTACTGGACTGCGAGCAGTTTTATATATAAATAAGGTATTTATTTAATTATAAGAAAGAATATAATGAAAACAGAAAAAACGTATATTATTTTGAGGTTAGGAGGTTACCTAAAAAATGCGTACTATAATATATTAATACTTTGTTCTTATTCTTTTTTGAAAATCTTTGTCAAAGATTACAACGTGTCAAAGATTCGTCAAAGTTTGATGAACGAATTATTTCGTCAAAGAATCGTCAAAGAACCGTCAAATTTCTTTGATGTCAAATCTTTGATCAAAGAATTTGACGTTCATTTGATAGTGTAATATGTACCTTAGTAATAGTTACCATAGTTTGTGTATTTATTTTATTTTTCATCACACTGGATAGAAATTAATTAATTTCCAATTACATATGTGATTATTGAAAGTGATATTTTTCCGGTCTAGTTTGGGAGAGGCAGCTGGAGATTGTCCTGTACTGATGTGTAGTTACGCATTCTAACATCAGTTGCGCTAGTAGAATGTTGCTTCATTGAGTAATAGTTACGTATTTGAAATCAGCTGTTTATATTAATTTGATCAGCAGTATACACGTAAAAACAGTGCAAACACTATTTTTGCATGAAACATAAGTAACAAAGAAAACTGAAATATTCATATAAACTTTCATTCGTAAGTAAATTTTCAATAAATAATAAAGTTTAAAATGTAAAAATTATAACTTTTAATGGTTGTAAATGTTTGGCTAAAAAGTTATACTTTTTTAAAGTAATTATATTATGTTGATAAATTACACTTCTACTATTATAATGCACTATTACTTTGAGATGAAAAGTATTGTTCACAACTCGTACCTAAAGTGTACCTAAATTAATATCCTAGATCGAATTTCAAAAACAAGATCGCGTACCGGAAAATACCACTTTCGGTACTAGCGATGAATTATATTATTACCTTAAGGGGGTTCAGTACGGTAAAATGTGAAAAATTTTCAATTTTTGTATTTTCATATTTTATTAATCTAGGATATTTTGTGAAAAGTTTAATGGAAAAATTATTGAGATCCGATGCCCGGAACTATTTTTATTTAATTTAGAAAAATTAATATACCTATTTAATTTTTTTATTAAAATTTTTGAAAAATGTACCTATAGTTGAAAAAACGTGATTTCAGATAAAACAGATTAAATATTGCATTTAAGGCGAGTCAGGTGACAAAAATCGGCAAAAATAAACTTTTCTGTTTTATTTTAATTTTTTTCTTAATCTGGCCATTATGTTACAGGTTAGTGAACTCACTTATGTATATGCATGGTCTTTATCTGTGATTTCCTGAAATTAAAGTTTTTTCCACATATGTACTTTTTTCTAAATAATCACTCATCACATTAAGATAAAAAAATTACATTTATACTTTACACCAATAGACACATTTAACCACAAGATATTTAAAAGAAAACATGTAATTTTGGTAAACATAAATATTTACTTTGTTAAAAAATTACGATTTTTTATTATTTTTAAAACATATTTTTAATAGATATTTAAAGTTTGTTGCGCTATTAATGTTAATAAACGTTCATATAATATTGTCCAAAAGTTTAATCATGATAGGTCTAGAGGTTCCTGTGAAAAAGGTACATAAAGTTTCACAAATTAACATTGAAAGGGTAGGCTGTACCGAACCCCCTTAATCAATGTAAGTGTTTGTAAATTTCAGAGGGTTAAAACTACGAACTTGTGCAAAACACATTTTACTCGATCACAAATACAGTTTGAGTTAAAAGAAAAATTTATTAGTTTGAAATATTTTATTTTTAGACAAAAATGTACGGCAAAAGGTATTTGGCAAATTTAGTTTTAACACGTACATGTTCTATACTAACTTCATCAAGTGTATGCAACTCTCGAAGATATTTTTTTAAACAATTTCGTTTCATGCTTCTGACGTATCTAGTTATTTTCTCGAAATTCCGCAATGGTAGTCGGCTCATTTCAGAAGTGGCTTTCCTTCTCCATCCTCCGCACATGAGAAATGTCGGATTAGGTGGATGGGTATGTTCCGTTACTCTAGGGGTTGTCATACTTTCTTTGAAGCGAAGCAATAGAGTCTACAGCGGTGTGACTGGTGGCGCTATAACGCTAGAACCACTGGGAATCAAAAGCTAAATATTGTACTACAATAACCTCTTCAGATCTCTTGCGAAACTTTAATAGGTGTTCTTCCTGTAACGCAACTGGTTTACTTCAAATAAATATGGACAAAGTGTACCTCACCATGATACATCGCACCATACTGTTACGCTTCACTAAGTTGTGACATCGTCAGGACTTTAAAATCTAAGAAAACGTGTTGTTTGCTTGTTGATGAAACTGTTTAGTTGTAGGCCTACATGATTTTTATCTGAAAACCATACATTTTCTAGGAACCAAGTGTTTTATTATTGAGGCGTAATGTTCTGTCTTTTTGTCTCTTACATTTAGAAGTTGACCAGTTTGAGACTGCAGGCTTGTTGAAGAACTGTACCGTGTTTTTCATTTGTAGTGACCATTTTTGGACAGCCTACATACCCTTTACTCTGAGTCAAAACACTACATTTTGGAAATTTCCAACAACTCATATCATTAAGCATTACTGTTGTCTAAAACACACAGTACTACAGTATCATAGAAGAAAAATATCACATAAATAAATAAATCAGTTTGTCTGAACTACAGAAAAACTGTAAAAAATGTCTTTACTATTAACATAGCAATGTTTATGAATTGTTAGTTGTTTGTTTAGATATTCAATATCAAACATTTTAAACGGCCGCTATTTTGATTTTGGTGGATGTAAAAAAAAAATATATTTTTTTTTATCGACCATTAAGTCTTAATCCGATTTTAAGATAAAAATTGACAAATTAGAGAAACTAGAGACATCTAATGATGACATTGTGGATTGTCTTTGCAACTAAAACAATACCTAAAAGTATTGGCAGAGTTTTGTAACACCCTGTGAACGACTGGTGCAGGTATTGTTTTTAGATGTTTGGCAAAAACTGATTTTACGTACTTGTCCCTCAGGGATTTATGATTCGGAATCCTCTGTAGTACCAACTAAGAACCCTTCCTCTTTCCCATTCGCTTTTTCACTCCGGGACCGTCCTCGCATTTCTTCAGAATATCGCTCGCTTTTAGCCTTTCAATGGCTCCTTTTTACCTATTACTTTTGATCTAGCTAGCCCTCCTCTTGTTTGTACTACAGTAGTGATTCGATTTACTTCGTTACCGCTTACGAGCGTTCTCTAGATTTCAGCATTTCTCTAAAAATGCTCCCAGTGGTTTGCTCTCCTACCACGACCTAATACTCCGTCGCTTTTCTGCGAAGCGTTCACATTTGAAAAACATGTGCTTTGCATCATCTCTGGCCCCTTTACACACTCCGCAATTCGTGGATGTAACCTTCCCCATCTGTCCGAGGAGAGACCGAACATATCCATGGCCCGGTGTAGCAATTAAATTCATCTCACCATGTCTTCGTTTTATCCAGTACTGTAGATTCGTTATGAACGTTGACGTCCATAGCCTCTGGTTTTGCTGTCCCAGCGGTTATGTCATCTGATCATGGTATCCTCCCTATCCCTTCTACTAGCCTCTTGTCTAACCATCTCTCCACCGTCGTAAATTGAAGCGGTCGTAAATTTTCTTCCGATCCTGCGCCAAAATATCTATTGGATTGAGCCCAGCAACCACGAGCACTCCCACCATGACACTGTACGACAGGCGCTGGTAATTCTCAGCCCCCCAATTCATTCCATCGCAGACAGTCGATATCTGTATATTTGGGTTTTAACTGCGTCTGTCCGGATTTCTGCCCCATAAAGCATGATTGACTGCACTGTTGTCAACAGTCATTTGGTCCCCCAGTGGTTGCAGTTATTAAATGCATACCTCCTTTAGTTGATTAAATATAATAAACTTTAACAAATCAGCCTACAGCAATTCAGTTTATTATGCAACTCGTAAACCGTATAAACAGTTAACTGTTTTCATAAAACAATATTAAAGTTTTATTATCTCCGCTTAATGCTAAGTAACGGCTTACTGACAGTGGAACTTTGAATTGTCTATAGTTTTATTGTATGGTAAAAGAATCGAGTGTAGATAGTAGTAGGATCAAATAAAATTTTCTTGATGGAAGTTCAGAAAGCTGAACTGTTTAAGCTAGAGCAGGTTGTAAGCAGATTTCAAGTGGATTAAACCTGGCTTAAATATGTTTAAATAGTCTTCGCAGTAGGTTTAGAACGTTATTTTTTTAGAATCTAGAACAGTGTTTTCAACTTTTGCTTGTTGCAACTGTTTTCGATTTACACCTCGTCACCGTTAGTATTACATAATAGAAATGCCTATCAGAATTAAAAATAAACCAGAAAGTTTTAAATAAATATTTCTAATACATTCTACTAACGCACGTCTCATATAGATTACGTATCTTACTGTTAATACGATATCGAGACCAGCCAATAGTAACCGAGCATAATTTAAAAAGTCAAAATCGATTACTTCATAGGTTTAAACGCTACCAATAAAAGTATCATACAAAATTCAGAATTTCCGAAATGTTTTACAAGTTTAGTTAATATTTTCATACATATTCTTTCATTGTTTTGAAGTTAATCGAATTCAAAATTCCAAAAAAGTAAACAAACTCATGTTCCGTTTCAAAGAAACTAAGCGATTTCTCAGTAGACAGGTTGTTTTCCACCATTTTGAAAAATGAAAACTTTAACGCAAAATTGGTTGGGTAACCTATTTGGGATTTCGTGTACTTTAGATAGCAATATTGCTTAGTGGTGTTTAGAGTCGCTTGTCAGTTCTTCTTCAGTTTGAAACCTTTACATCAGCTTTGTAGGTTCAAAACTAATACTCGAGGATAACTCTAGCACCGTACATTTTTCATTAGTAAAACTGGTACAACACACAGACGTAAAAAAGATGAAATACTAGCGACCAAGTTGTATACACGCTCAATCTCCTTCCAATAAGGGCACCATGCCTCTACATTTATTCTAAATAAATATACTTTTATATATTTTTAACTTTTCTTCTTAATATCAGTTGGACAAATGAAGTTGATTGATTATTTATATTCGAACGGTAGCAAGTTAGACAGCAGCAACCATTACGTCACGGCCGCTTCTCCCAATAAAATATTTCAGTTCCATTAACTGATGGAAATGTTTACATTTTTTGGTTTGGTCAGTTGCAATACTGTTGAAAAAAATCCCAAATAATGACACTTAAATACTCTTCATTTAATCAAAGTTTGCGCAAATTTTATTGAGACCGGTGAATAACACTCGAGGATAATTGGTTTCCAAGTTCCATTCCGTAGTGAGTAGGATTTCCATTAGTAAACGTTGGGCTTTGAACACAAAATGGTTGCCCCGGATTGACTAAACTTAACAAAAGGGTGTGATTGTTCGTCGATTTAAATCGTTCTATCTAATGTTGCTTTAGTATTGATTTTATGCTTTCAGAAGTCATGAATAAACCATGGCGACTGGATGATGTAAATTGTTCAAAGACTGGATGTGATTTTGGTTTGTCTTGGGAACATTTATTACAAGAAATATTAGTTGATATATTGTTTGGATCGTTTGCGTTATTTATACCTGACTGCACTATCATTATATCAATGTTGTTTTTATTTATTTCAAACTATAATAATTAAATTTGTAACAATGTAGTAAATTGCTAGAATGACAAAATCCCATCAGAACGCTTGCAAATAATTTAAGGATGTTCTCTCTGTAACGTACCTCCCTGTTAACACTTTAAACGAAATAAGGATCCAGTATGCCTCTTCCTGATACAGCGCACCATACTGTTACGCCCTCACTCTATGCTGTGACTTCACTACGACATTGTCAGGACGTTCACACTAGGGTACGAGCATCCAACGAGCGAGGGGTGTGTTGTTTTTGTTGTGGTTGTGTAGCCTATTTACTCACCTGCCTTGCACAGAAATCGGGGCACGCACTTTTGTTGTCTTCTTTGATATTTGAGGCCCAACTTTATTTATGAGATCTTCAAAATCGCTTGGCGACATTCTTGTGAAATGTTTGTACTGCCCACTCACATATACTGCGATTTTAAATCCAAAATTCCTCTCCATTGCGTTTTTTGTACAAATTTGTTCGCCACCAGCGACGCGGTTTCCTCTTCTTCTTATTCAAACAAGCAATAACTACTACCGCACCACTTAATAATATAACATTTTGGCACAATAACGCTGCATTATCCACCATTGCTGCCTATAGACTAGCTCGCAGTCGGCTCGCGCTCGCCTATGGATCGCGCGAGGATCGTGGCAGGCTCGCGAGAAAATACTTCCCACGAACTTTACGCGAGAAGCCAACAAGTTGAGCAAATTTCTAAAATTAAGTTTGTAGGCCTATGTTTTAGGGTTTCAACCAACAATTTGGGAAATAGGTCTATTCACGACGGTGCTGAATAGAATAATAGCAAAAATTTTCGAACGCCATTCCGTATATTGGGGGTATCTTCAATATACAATGAATTGTTTGCGTCGCACGCCAAACCAACGGTAGAATCCACCACATGGCTTTTAACCGGGTACTTCTATGGTATTTTACGTTTTGATCGATTTTGGGGGAACCAAGCGAGCTATAAGGTAGCGTAAAAAAACAAAATGTGCAGAATAACATCCTACATGTATATATGCAGAAGAAACTCAAAAACTAATTTATTCTCGTAGAAAAAATCTCTAAAAATAGTTACTTCCGGTTAAAAACGTGCTTCCGATTGTTGGACATTTTTGGCTAGCGAACTCGTCCGAGCGACGTAGACAACCAACATGTGAACCAAATTTGAACCAAATCGGACTTAAAATGCGGCCGCTAGAGTGTGAACACACATATACATATAGGCCCATATATATATATATGATTTTTAATGACACCCCAAAACGTGTTCTGATGACCATAATTGGTGCTCATTTGCTACTCCCGACCTTGGGTCTTACCATAAGGGCCACTGCAATAGCTCATTTTTCCTGTGGAAATTTGCTAGAAAGAAAGAAATTATAAGCAACCTGGCATGAACAACAATCAAAAATCAGCTGTTCTAAAAACCATCCGCAACTGTTTTTATTTTCTCGCGTACGTATTACCTAAACGTTTTTGCAATTGAATTTGCAACAAGAATTTACAAACTAATTTCAAACTACAGAGAAACTACGCTTAAACACATCCTTGTGTGCTAGCATGCTTTATTGGCGCATTTACTAAGTTACTGTAATTTGAGTTTATTACATCGCCACATCTTAACGGGGCGGTTTAATTGTTGCATAAATTGCCGTTATATAGATTGTTTAATATTAAATCTGGCGAGATACAGCTAATATAATTAGTCTGTAGTGACAAAATTAATTACAAACATGGTTATTTCTACAGAGAGTCTATGAAGGGCTGAGAATCCAGGGGATACAAGTGACATTTTTTTAATAATGGAGTTAAGTACAGAAACTGGCTCTTCAACAATACTTTTAAATGTTTGTGGCCAAAGAATATAACTGTAAGTATATCATGTGCTGAGATCTAGTGGCGAAAAAAACTACTTCGTAGAAGAGCTTTTTAGCTTAGAAGCCAAGGGATACATGTGATGCAAGTCGCTTTACTTTACATAGATAATTAATTTACTTGTAACCTATGTTTTATTAGATAACTTCTAATTATTCCTGTTAACACGTTCACTAATACGCAAATTTCGTATTTCCTATGCTAGGAGCTTTATTTTTTATTTTTGAACCTTTCTACGTAATAATCACTAGTATTTTAAAGCGGACGCACATGTGCGCCCATAGCACATAGGTTTAAAATTGGCGTGCGAAGCACGCAATGCTCTGTGTATTGAAAATACTCCCAACATGTGGGTTGGCGTGCGAAGCATGCAATATACTGTGTATTAAATATACTGCTACTACGAGGGTTGGCGTGCGAAGCACGTAATGGATTGTGTATTGAAAATACTCTCAATATGGGGGTTGGTGTGCAATGCACTGTGCGTTAATATATAAATTTAATTTATACTAATCGTCACTCACACTAAACTCTAGCCCTACTGCGCAAGCGTCAGGATTTAGGTCACCACTACCCATACCCCCAACCCTGATCAGGTCCCTAATCAATCGTAATTTTCACGAAAATATCATTGTATACAATAATCTGTTTCCATTTGCTATGATAAGAAGCGAGTGGTGAAGCCGCAAGTCTTCACGGCGTTGAAGCGAGCAATGGCTAATCTTTCTAGTTCTCTATTATATAAATTTAATTGTAATGTTTTGAAGAATAAATGACATAAATAATGTGTACGAATGTTTTATTTCTTCCCCGTCACTTATACAAAACTCTGGCCTGCGCATGCGTCAGGATTCAGGTCACCGCTACCCCCACCGCCCTACCTCGATCAAGTACTTCTGTCCTAATCAATCGTTATTTCCGTAAAAATATCAGAGTATGCAATAATATGTTTTCATTTGCTTTGGCCTGTGTGTAAATAGGGAGCGGTGCAGCCGTTAGATGCCACGAGGAATGCGCACACGAAGCTAGCAAGGTGGAGTCCTCTAATTCATAAAACGTGGCCGTAATGTTTGGAAGAATAAATAAAATTTACAATAATTGTGCGAATGTGCTATTGAGATCTTAAAAAAAACTAACAAAAAACTTTAAGTTATAAACTTGAATGTATCAGAAATTAACAAACCGTTACGTTCGTTTGCAGTCAGATATAAATATAGCAAGCGATCTGAACAATATAGAAAATAATATTTCTTGCGGAGTAATACATGTTTTTAAGACAAACGGAAATCACATCCTAGCCTTTGAACAATTTACATCATCCAGTCGCAATGGTTTATTCATGACTTCTGAAAGTATAAAATCAATACCAATGCAACATCATAGATTGATCGAGTTAAATCTTCGAAAATCTCACCCATTGTTAGCGTTAGTCAATCCGTAGCAACCATTTTGTGGTCAAAATATTACGAATGGAAATCCCACTCAGGCTACAGAATGGGACTTGGAGTCAAATTATTTTTGCATATTATTGGCCAGTTTCAACCGAATTTGCGCAAACTTAGGTTAAATGAGGATAAAATGTCATTGTTTGTAGTTACGACTTTGGCAACAGTGTTTGTTATTTCCCCGAACAAAAATATTTAAACGTTTTCTGTCAATTGAAAAGCTTTATTGAGAGAAGATGCCGTGGCGTGATCATTAAACGCGGCTACCGTTCGAATGTAAATGATCGTTCGACTTTTATTTTCAAACTGGAATTAAGAAGAAACTTTAAAAATTAATAAAGTTGTATTTATCTTTATGTATATAATTCTTCTGTAAGTGTGTATGTCACTGAAAACCTCCTAAACGGCTGGACCAATTTTGATGAAATATTTTGTGTGAGTTTGTGTGGTTCTCTGGATGGTTTAAAGTCACATTTAGAAGAGGTTGAATTAGGGTTGCTATCCCTACACAATCAATATAAACTAAACTAACTTCCTACAAGCTATAAAGCTGAAATTGTATAATATTTTTTTAACTAATATACCAAACTATTTGCAGTTTGATTACTTAAGTCAAAGGGATGAAATTGAATAAATCCCTTAAAATTAAATAATAATCCGCTTAATTTTTCAAAAACTACTGAACTAATTGTACTAAAATTTCACAGTTTACACATATTAGTACCAGGATTATTTTAGAGTATTTCGTCTCCACAATCAAAATTATTTAAATGGGGTAACTACCCCTACACAATACAAAATAATAATTACACTAAATTCCTACAAAACAATAAATCTAAAATGATATAATATTATTCTTAATAATAATTAATATTAAAAAAAAAACATTTGCAATTCGATCACTTAAGCCAAAGGTATGAAATGGGATAAGCACCATTAAAAAACAAATCAAGCAATTAATAGCGAAGCATTACTAGTTCCACTAGTTCAGTAAAAATGTTTAGGCTTGGAACGTTTATTGGCGGGAGCGTACATAACGTGGACGCTATTACTCCGACTTTTGTACGTCTTTGAGTTGTACCAGTTTTACTCATGAAGAGTGTATAGAGCAAGTTATCCGTCAGTAATTAATTTCGTACCTACGAAACTGAGTTAAAGGCTTCAACTGAAGCTGAGTGAATGAGCACCTGTAACAATTACGCAACTCTGTTCTCTATGGTATACGATATACAAAAAAACAAATGGGTTACCCTGCCAACTTCTTGTGCTTTTAAACCAATTTGTTTTCTTCGAAAAGCTTTCATTTTTTAAAATGGAGGCCAAATAACCTGGCTATGGAGAAATCGTTTAGTTTGTTTCAAACTGGTTTACTTCAATCACGATTTAAAAGTTCACTCGATAAAACTACGTATTAGGTTAGTCGCTGTAAATGTCAACTCAAGAAAACATTTTTATATTCGATTCGCGTCAAAACAACGACGTCACTGATGAACAAAGATGTACGAATGTAGTAATTCGAGTTTGGAAATTTCGTTTCGTTAGTTCCAATAATTGTTGTTGCGACCAATAGTTATTGCTAGGGACGATTAAAATGCGGTCGCAGAAAAAATATCGCAATCACTTAGCAGGCACAGTATCGAATCCGTTCATAAAGGGGCCACACACACGATCAGCTTAAATGCGCAGTTTACCTGTGCAAATAAAACTGCACAATCGTGTCAACTGTGTGGTGTGTGGGCTACTTTATTTTTCTCCTCAGTTCTCTCAGTTTTTTCGTCCAGTATAGTCACAGTCTACTGTGCGTGTATATACAGAAGTTGTTCTCTTTTTTCGCCATGGCTGTGAAAACAGAAGATTAAAATAATACAGTAAAGAGTTGACGTTTATGGTTATAAAGGGTCACACCATCAGGGTGGTGTGCATGGTGACACACGATCAGTTTATATGCACAGCTAATCCAGTGTGACGTCATGTCTGGGCGATTCATTTGGCAGTTCTGGCAGATTTTTCGAAGACTTTGGTCTGCGTGTGAGACTCTACTTTGTACCGATAAACTGCGCAGTTAGCTCAGTTTATGGAACACACTATATAGTTCTCACAGCTGTGCAGTTTTATTTGCATAGATAAACTGTGTAGTTAAACTGATCGTGAGTGGGCTCCTTAAAAGACTAGACAAAACTGT
>JAGFPH010002390.1:0-33173 GCA_018207615.1 Philaenus spumarius | reverse complement strand
CTCAGTTTATCGCTCAGACATGACGTCACACGTGTGAAACTGATCGTGTGTGGGCTCCTTTAGAAATTAAGAGGGTAATAAGGACTGAAATTTATTTCATAAAGAAATAGATTTAAGCAGCTCGCCACTTTTTCAATCTTCGTCGTAACGGTATTACGACCTATTTTTGCCAGGTGGTTGAGTTTTGAATTTTGCTGCTCCTTTAGTCTTTAAGTTGCCTTCGAGAATGCCGTAGCTGGTGAAACCTAGGTCGGCACGGCTCAATAAATCATTTGTGAAAGAAAAAAAAAGTGTATAATTTATTAGTTATAAATATTCTAAATAATAACGCAATCTTTCTATGGAACTTTTTTTATAAGTGCAACCCTTAGCGTTAGAGGTGGGAAAATAAGGGTTGAAGGAAAAATCATAGTTATATTAAGTTGTAGGCCTACTGTGTTGAGTTTAGAATGCGTACAAAGTTATTGAAAACCTTGTAAATATTATTTAAAATGGTAGGATCGTTTCTATGTAAAACAATTTTAGATACTTCCAACCTTTACTGACTGAAAGAAGTCACCGAAATGAGGTCGCATTCAAACAATACTTATTCACTTAGTAGACCCAATATATAGCCATTTCGAAATAGTTGTAAATCTTCATAATATTTTATCTAAGTATTTTTCAACCCTTAGCGCAATGGGCGGCTTATGAGAATTATTAGATGCAAATTTCAAAGTCTACCTGTGCCTTTAGGCCGAACCGAAAGAGTTTTTTCATAATTGAAAAACTGTATACATGGAGGTAAACTTTTATAATATCAAGTGGATGAAAAGCTAATCTTATTAAAGTTATAAACTCGTTCCGTATTCAAAATCTCAGATCCATCCGAACCTAATCTAATTCAGAAAGTTGAATCCCTTCGCAGAGCATAACAAAGTTTGCTTAGCTGCTTGCAATGCAAGAGACATAGTTCTACTAAGTACATTAAGTGATCAGAATGTCGGTATAATGACATTGTATGGAACATGCTATACTATACGTGTTTAGGATTAACAATTTTTTTTTTTAAGTGATAACTTCTAATGGCCTGTTGTTCACTTTCGCTTGCCTATGTTCGCGTCACGAACTTTTTGCGTAGATACAAGTCAAAGAGTGGAGAGGGAATAGGTGATACATAGTATATATAAACAAGTAAGCATGTGCTTCCCTCCGTGTTAAAATGTAGATAGTAACGTTTCAAACGTAATCCTGAAGGCAATTCGCCCGGAAACCGTGCTCTTTCTTACCGTGACTGGTATTCAAAATGAAAATTTATATAAAATTTGCGCTATTACGTTCTAGGAATGTTTTAACTCGTTACTCAAAGTGCTTTATAATAGTATCACTTCTCTGCCTCTTGGATAACATCAAAGTGTAGTATCTGTTTTTTATCAGCTTAATGTGTGAGTATAGTGTGCATCGTCGAGTGTTCTAACCGTCTTCTCCTTTAAATATTTGATATTGTGTTGATGCGGTCATCGGGGCACGTTGTTGTGTGCTGCCACCTGCGATTACTCAGAACTACTAGAATATAGGATGTTTACTCATCGTAACTTTGAGTATATTTTACATCGGTAAGCGTTTTAACGGATTTTATTTTTCCGTTTGAATACTTTTAGTATAATTTGAATAAATTAACAGTTAATTTGAATAAGTCCAAAATAAAACCGAAAATCATTGCTTATTAATAGTATTAAAATTTCTGTGATAAATATTTCATCACCTCTTTTCACGTGATTTACTACACATAGAAAGTGACTCATGATATAGATAAGAGTGTTGAATTTTCTTTGTTAGATTCGTTAATATAGAAAGTTGGTAAGTACATTGACAGTTACAATTGTATTTATTATTATTTTAGGATTTTTCCATAACGTTTCTATAACTTTTTTAAATGGACAATTTATAACTTTTGATTATGCATTTTTAAACCCGATAGACAAAAAGGAAATCATATTATTTTTTGGAAAAATTAACACCTTTAAGGTAGTTAACAATTTTAAATACTGTAATTAACAATTTTTTTAATTTTGAAAGTTTCTACAATTTCTTATAAACTTTAGGGAATTTAAAACCGTATTACATTTTGTTAATCAAAGGTAAATACTTTACTCTATTTTGAACTAAAAAATTGGAATATGATCTCTTTTCATATTGATTATTTGTAATTTGATATAATTAGATTATATACTCGCTTAAAATATAATCAAAATATTGAATGTATAATGTGAGAAAATATATTAAATACAATGTTCTGCAAATTTACTTATAAATTAAAATGTACTTAAATTACTTAAAATCTTTAGGAGTTAAGAATAATTTGTTATTTGAATAATTAATTAAGCAATTTCAAAATATGTTATACCCTAATATTTTTGGACAATATATTGACTTGTGTAATTTGTTGACCCTTATTTAGTTCTCATCTAATATTAATACTGATAAAAATATAAATCGGTCAAAGAAGTTATCACTTCCAACGTGTGGTCTTAAGCACCCCCAAATTTTTGTTTCACTGAATTTCACACGATTGCCCAGAGAAGCCATTCCAAGAGAGAAAGCAGGTCATACAAGCGATAAAGTTCTATAGCAGTTCTTTCTTATCACTCAGGTTCTGATAAGTAAATGATATAGCAGTGATTGAAAATCATAAAGGAAGTCTTACGTACGGTAGAGCTGGTCTTACAAATGCTAGAACAGTGCATACAAAATATAGATGAGTTCTTAAGAATGACACATGCGAGTTGTTACAAATAAATGATAGAGCATGTCTTGCAAATCATAAAGCACTTCTTACATACGATAGAGCGTTCTGACGAATGAAAAAGTTTTCTATACTTTGGTTTTTTACTCTAGTACTAAAAAGAAATTTGTATGTTTTGTCCATAATGTTGTTGTTTTCTGACCTACAGGACAATAATTTTAAAAAGGCAACCTTTTTTTCTCTTGTGATTTTTTGTACAGTTTTTTACATTAGACATTAAAAAGTTTTAATAACCACCTTTTTAAACGGGTAAATTATAATTTTTATTTTTGTTCAAACTGATTCTTTATAGCGTGCAAATGTTCAACTCCGTATCTTTTAAAAGAGATGATCTTTTGTTAAAAACACAAAATGATGGTCAGATATAGATCTATAAACATTTTAAGACAAACATACTTATTTTGACCGAAGTAGCATGTTTTTGAACGATTTTTTGAAATACCCTGTTCAATACCGAGTCTCAATTTGCAAGAAACCAAATTATTTCGAATTGAAACAATGCATTTTGTATCGAAGTTTTGCTATGACGAGTGAGTCACAAAGTTCAATAAGTTTCGGACGTGACATACATAATGCAACGGGCTTTGTTAAATGTGGAGAAATGATGAGCTCGGAATAAATAAACCTCAATAACATTCGGCAACACGGAGAAAGAGAGCGATCGTAAAGCTGGGAGATCTACACGGAGAATCTGGTTAAATGATAGAAACATCAAGTGCAGATGGCGAACACGGAATTGAAAATCTATACATTTTATAATTAATTCGTAATAAATTATGAAAGTAAAGTTATTCTATTGTACTGTCAGTTACAGTTAAAAATAATATTTATTGACTCCTTTCTTTAATTAAGGTTGAAACGATAGTGACAGATTCAAAGAGTCTTACGTCACTACAAACTTAGTTTTTAGAAGTAAACTTTAATTTTATAATTAATTAGTAGTTTGTGAATTGTATTTTGTTAAAAACACAAAAAGGTTGTAGAAATCCAAGCAATTTACGACTTATACACGTCTGGTTCATAATATGTTCGGTTTTACTTATTTTGAAACAAGTTATCCTGAAGTTTTGGAACACACTTTATATCGTACTTATTAATACACATGTCGTTATTGTGCATTATTGTAGGCACATGTTGACGTCAGGTTTTACGAGACAAATTTAGTTACCGCCCCGTTATTATAACCCTGGAAAACATTGTCAGCTTGCTGATCAGCTTGCACATGACATTTGTACCCTCGAGCATCTTGCAGCGCTGCATGCTGATATCGGCATGGTGCTCAACAAGCTGCTGCCTGTAATATGCCCTTAACGGCCGCAGTGAGAGAAAACTACGGTCCACTCTAATAAGATAATAAGCCATCCGATTAAATGACCCTGTAAACTAAATAACACATTATGTATAATCAATATCTATACTATATATAAAGAGATAAAATTTGTTTGTTTGTAAAAAAAAGTAGTTTTACTAATAAAAAGCCATCCCTGGGTAACATAACATAATTAATTTCGATAGGAACATTTTTTATTTAAATATTTGTAAATTTAGTCAAAAAAATCTTAGGTTAGGCCTAGACTGATGAACCAACACATGTATTTACATTTATTACCATAGCAACCAATTGAATAAAATAACAGATAAAACAGCTGTTTCCTCCAATATTTTCGTTAACAGCTGATTTCAAACTTTGAAGCAATTATTTGTTTTTCTAACTTTTAGGTTAGGTTTTTATTAAAGTGTAGACCTGAGCGTTGCTATTTCTTTTATAACCTTTATTATAACTGTTGTTATAAAATATACGGAATAATTTGGTTTGAACATTTATCATAACCTATTTATAACATTTATCATAAGTAACCTTCTTAGCTTTGGGGTTACTATTAATCCTACACCATTATTATAAAGAAAAGATAACATGATTATGAGTATAGAAGGCTCCAAACGGGGTTGGCGTGTGAAGCACGCAGGAGTTTCCCCTAGTCTAGTATATAATATATATATATATAGCGTGGTTTCTCCGTTCTTGCCGGCTTAACTCAGCAATCCCCCCCCCCCCTTAGCCCATGGGGGCTATACGGTATGGTAGAACTGCAGTGGTGGAGCTTATCAATATAGCTGTCAAAAACGGTGTCCTCCTACGAGCGCCCTGTCCAACGAGCGCCATGTCCATCGAGCGTCCACTCTCGGGTTGACGAGGGTCAGAGAGGGGTTGACAGGTCTAGGAGCTTTCCAACGAGCGCCGAATTTCTGTGTCACTCCCTACGACCACCTGTACTTGTAGTATTTACTTCTGACCTAAATATGTATCCGCTCAAATCAGCTACAAATGTTATAAAACCCTGAAATAAACGTAATATAAGCATGCGTATCCCTCAAAAGCGGATATAATATGTCTAAATATAACTTGATTAGTTTATACATCAATAATAGAAGAAAACATCAACTTTAACTCTAAGTGTTCTATTAGTGGAATAAAAAGTGCAAAAAGTTTCGTTGTTAGCGACAGCCGGGATTGCGTGCCCACTTTTAGTCAAAGGCACCTCAAAATCAAGGCGTGCCTGTCACGAATCATCGCACATGGTTTGCTAGAAGTAATTTCGCGACAGGGATCCAAAGAAAGGCCAGCGGACGCCAGTTCAAACAGTTCAAACAAGACATAAAATTTGTACTCTTGTAGTGGATGGAAAAAATGCGAAAAGGTTCATTGTTTACGCCAGCTAATTGGGTAAAATGTCACAACTAATAGAGTAAAACTAATATTTTTAAGCATGCATTTAAGCAATGCTATGCATTAGTATTTTTAAGCAAATGTGTATAAGCTATTTAATATGCTGGCAAAACCAACATTGTACTACGGGTTAAATTAATGTTATGCAATTCAATTATTGTTAAATCAGTTAAATAACAAAAGTCGCCTCTTGGGTATTATGAACATAGGTCATCACAATGTTTTTTCTATGGTCGTCAAATATGATTTAAAATGCATAACTTTATGACTTTGGTTTCGACATTTGTGTTGCTTGCGTAGGTATGGTTAAGCACTGGTTTTTCCACGCTGGTATGTCAACTTTTCATGAGTGCCATTGTTTACCTCCGGTTTGTGGTTTACCTCCCCCACTACATACCAAGAATTTATTCTCCCCAAATTTAGGTAATAGTAGGCCTTTCTCACCCTTGAAATTGTGCGCGGACAAGTTATCCGATTTAGTGATTATTTTAGTTGGTGTTAGTTTATATTTCTAGGTTAATTCGTTAGTAGATTGTTAATTACTGTAACGGAGATATTGGTGAACACCAATATTCCAAAATTATTAAAACAAAAATTTTAAAACATAAAAATATAAAATTAATTCAAAAGACCAAGTTGATTAGAGAAACAGGATATATGACAACACGTGCAAGGCATTGAATTTCACCTAACAGCAGCAAAGGCATTGAACTTTACAAACAGCATATTAGGCATTGTACAAGTGGTCTACGTGTGAAATTATGCACATTCGGTAAATTAATTCGGCAATACTTAATAACCAATCAGAGCAACAAAATTGACTTTCAGAAATTAACAAATTCAAATGAACCAATAAAAGAGAGGCATGGAAGTACAAAAAAAGGAAGTGGGAAATCTGGGTGAGTGAACTAGGGTCTGTTCAAAATTAATCTTCAAAGAAGGAACACATAAAATAATCAATCAAGCTCTAGTATAAGAAGTCTTTTTGAAGTTCAATCCCGAGGTAGTTAACAAATAAAATATAAATATCTAATCCAGTGTAGTGTCATGTGAAAATTCAAATTTAATATAAAAGGAAGTGTTGAGTGAAAAATCTAAATAAATTGTGTAGTGAAAGTGTACGAAAGGGTGGAGAGTAATGTAAGTAATCTTAAACTTTTATTAATGTAAGTCAGATCTCAATAGGTCAGAAAATCAGAACAACCGAAATCATATACTGAGTTAGAAATTAATTAATCTCATTTTGGAATATATAAAGAGTTGGAATACAAGTGAGACACTTGTTATATAATTTTAAGTAGATAAATAGTAAAATAACATATTGCATTTTTGTCGAAGCCTCATATGTATATGAAAGAATATAATGTCAAACAAATATAATTGATAACAATTTTAAATAGTAGATATTAGGATTTTAAAAATAGGTATTACATTTGTTGTTAGTCTTAAGGAAGTTTCATGTTTATTTGTCTTATGGAATTTGTTTCTTTTGAGAGTTGGCCAACTCAAATTTCATGTTATATTTATTTTATCAAAGTAAATTGTAGCGTCAATAACTGTAGAAACATTGGTTCATAATATAGGAACATATTTTGATCTAAACTTTGTACTTATTTCTATCCAGTTTCATTTGGAGTCAGCCCACATGCCAAGCACATCTTGACTCTTTAACGAGTCTGGTGGAAGCCCCCAAAATAATTAAATTCATTAGTGAAGTTAGTCCTACATAACTGTCTAAACATTCTGCTTAAAGTAACGATAATAAATTAAGGAATTAACTTACAAAGAAAAACCTGACATTACGTAAGGAATTATGGAATTTGTGGAAATAGCCCAGTCAATAAAGGGTTTGAGTGGGAACTAATTAGTGGAAAGCTGATTTTTTCATGGATGTTAGTTGATTATATAAGGAATATTTTCTGAAAAGTCCCCGCCCCTCCTCCTCTTGCTTCCTCCCCTAGCCCCCCTTAAAGTTCACTTTTAAAAGATTTTTTATTTTGTCGATATATAAGAGATAAAAAGTGATAGACTAATTTTTATTTCGTTATTGTAATCCTTATAATATTCTCTATCAAAAATGTTCTTTGCGTTTAAGCTATAAAACAATTATTTACCGTGTATTCTTAAATTTAATGTTAAAATTTTTACTTTTCTATTACAATAATTACATGTTTAGCTATTTTTTATTAAAATGAGACAAGTTATGAAAAAATGACACAAATAAAACTTTTAGGGTATTTTGCAATTTTTATATTGATATAAGTTTTATAAATGTTAAGTGCAGACAGTTGACTTAATTGGCCTGGCAAAGGGAGATGTCGCGGCGCGGGGCGTACGAGTCCTCGAGGGCCGGATCAGCCCGTTGGCATATCAGCGGTCAATCTGCAGTAAAGGCCTATTGTTTGGACTTTTATTTGTATAGCTGGTCTAATTATGGGTATTACAATGGTAAAATAGACGTAAACATTTATTTTATTTTTTTATTATTTATTTATTTTCTGGTATTTATTATTGCAGTGATAAACACACAATATGATTTCTTTTAGCCAAGCCAATAAAGGGAAAAAATAGGCCTTTGTTGGATATAATTAGTGAAAAGCTGACGTTTTGTTTATAAAATTGTTAATGTTCTTTATATTAGGAGAGCCAGTTTTGATTCGGGGGATTATTTCTACTTCTAAGTTATTAGGACCGTTCCATTCTCCATCAAATATGGACCCACCATTATTGGACTGGCTAAAACCGGCAAGTGTCAAGCAGCAGAACATGTTTTGTTTACTGTCAATTTATTAATACACCAATTTATTAATACTGTTATTAGCGCTTGGGCCTGAGAACCAAACAATCTACTTTTGAAAACCAGTAACTGGACGAAAAGTGTATGACAGGATTTCCAAAATCATCCATAAGTTGAACGACAAAAGTAAACTTAATCTGCTTGCTTATGCCATAACAGGTTGTGACACAACATCTTCTTTCTTTGATCTGGGAAAAATCAAATCTTTGGACATTTTACAAAAGTCAGAAGAAGCTCAAACACAAGCGTCGGTGTTTCTACGTCAAGATGATTCCAAAGAACTGAAAACAAACGGGGAAAATTTTATCTTAACAGAAAAAGCACATGAACTTCAATAAAGCTCGTTACTTGCAAAAATTTCAAAAAAATCTAATCTAAGGTCAAACTTCGACCTTGCAAAGCACCCTCTTCATCAGCATTTGTTCAGGGTTTATTTTCAAGTGCAGACATGGCTTGGTAACAGATTGGATGCTACAGTTTTGGAGTTGGAAGATGGAAAAGATGAAAGAAAATGTAGGTTACAGGAAAGCTTTAACACCAACACTAAGTACTAAGTCTTTTGTAACTGATGACCTGCTGCACCTAGTGTCTTTCAGCTGTAAGACATCTTGTATTAAATATTGTGGGTGTCCGAAAGTAGAACTTAATTGTTTTAAGGTTTTAATGTGATAACAGTCCTAATAATGTAGATGAAATAATTGATGATCAAGACTAAACTGGATTGGAATAAAACTGTAGCAAGAATGTTTCCACTGTCAAGGAAAACACATATTTAGACGTCTGTTTGTGTCTGTTCGCCTCGTTCGATGCAGTGTGTGGCGACCCCATAACCACCCACATGCTAAACCCCCCGTTTTAGTTGCTATTAGTCAAACTGACTAAACGTGACTGACCGTGTCTGATTCTGTGTGTGGCCGGCCTTATATAAAACTGAAACTCTCTACTTTTATGTGCCAGTATTGTATATATCCCAGAAAATATTAAGATATTGTAAATAGCAATTTGAGTGATGAATGGATGGTCCATGATGGTGTTTTGACAGTAAACAAAACATGTTCTGCTGCTTGACACCTGTCGGTGCCGGCTTTAGCCAGTACGGGACACGGCGCGGCGGGTCCATAGGTGGTGGATAATGGCACGGTCTTAATAAATTAGGGTTATAAATAATCTCCCAAACTAAAACAAGCTCCCCTAATATAAAGAACATTAACAATTTTATAAACAAAATTTCAGCTTTTTACTAATTATATCCAATAAGGCCTATTTTTCCCCTATATTGGCTTGGCTAAAAGAAATCATATTGTGTGTTTATCACTGCAATAATAAATACCAGAAAATAAATAAATAATGAAAAAATAAATAAATGTTTACGTCTATTTAACCATTGTAATACCTATAATTAGACCAGCTATACAAATAAAAGTCCAAACAATAGGCCTCTACTGCAGATTGACCGCTGATATGCCAACGGGCTGATCCGGCCCGCGAGTACTCGTACGCTCCGAGCCGCACCATCTCCCTTTGCCAGGCCAATTAAGTCAACTGTCTGCACTTAACATTTATAAAACTTATATCAATTTAAAGATTGCAAAATACCCTAAAAGTTTTATTTGTGCCATTTTTTCATAACTTGTCTCATTTTAATAAAAAATAGCTAAACATGTAATTATTGTAATAGAAAAGTAAAAATTTTAACATTAAATTTAAAAATACAAGGTAAATAATTGTTTTATAGC
Source organism: Philaenus spumarius (assembly GCA_018207615.1). Lineage (NCBI taxonomy): Eukaryota > Metazoa > Arthropoda > Insecta > Hemiptera > Aphrophoridae > Philaenus > Philaenus spumarius. The sequence goes on along the minus strand of JAGFPH010002390.1, from coordinate 23,127 downwards.
TTAAACGCAAAGAACATTTTTGATAGAGTATATTATAAGGATTAAAATAACGAAATAAAAATTACTCTATCTCTTTTTATCTCTTAGATATTGACAAAATAAAAAATCTTTCAAAAATGAACTTTATGGGGGGTAGGGGGATGAAGAAAGAGGGGGAGGGGCGGGGACTTTTGTGTAAATACTCCTCTTATACTATTGTAACATATGACAAAATTTCAGCTTTTCACTAATTACTTCCCACTAAGGCCTATTTTTTCCTTTTATTGACTGGGCTAAAACTGTGAAGGGGAATCCGTGCGTTGTATTGGGTACTGTTATAGGAAAAAAATGAAACAAAAAGTGGTGTGGTAACATGGATCTGTATTAATGATAAAAAAAGTCATTGCTATGGAAACCTAAAAACAAGGACCTAATAGAACATGTAGGTGAGCATAAGTGTGTTACTGATATCGCGGCTGTATATGTGAGAAAAGCTGTGACGAGTGCAAAAAAGCGAGCTCGCGAGGATACAGCTACAATACCTCAGATACGTGTTCAATGTATATTGTATCCTGACATTAAATCCGCTTTTGAGGGACATGACCTAATACTGGCATATTAAATTGTTTATACACGTGCTTATAACACGCATGGCACTGCTTACAAAAATTACCGTTTAATTTAGGACAGAATTGAGGTGTTTCATATTTAGACTAGAAACAGTTATTCAGTAAATAGCACCTGGTAAAATACCAAACAAAAGGTTTGGTAGGTATTTTGTTTAAGAATATTTTTGGAAATAATTTGTTATATTTTTATCATATTTTTAGTTCTAATATTACAAATCCGATACCGGCTATTGAAATAACGTTACTGTAATATTATAAACTATATATCGTTGCGTTGATAAGAAAGGTTTTAAATACAACCATATGGGTCCTATTTAAGGAATGTTTTTCGATGTCACTGATCGTGTCAATTCACGAAATAGAGGATCAGAAGTAAATACTACAAGTACAGGTGGTCGAAGGGGGTGACACAGAAATGCGGCGTTCATTGGAAAGCTCCTAGACCTGTCAACCCCCGATGGACAGGGCGCTCTTAGGAGGCAACCGTCAAAAACGTGCATCGCACTAATGACAATCTATCTTATGTGTAGCCGGTCAAGCAGTTGTAGAATCGATTTTTGTAATGGCCGAGACTGGCCAGAATGTTTCTGAAAGTTCTAAAATGTCCTGGAATGTGCTTGATGTCACCTGGACCGTCGAAGGGATTTCCTGTTCCGAAAACATTCAAGAATGATCTAGAATTAGTAAATGACCTATGAAGCTAGGTACAGAAAACTTGGCACATTTACGTTTCTTGCATTTAGATTATTGCCGTAAAGATTGTAAGTTATTATTGTTCGTATGAAATACGTTAGGTACAATGTATTCATACACTTGAAATTCAGATCATGTATGTAAGCCTAAATGCGAAATAGATTTATTTGGACGAAACTCAATATACGTTTTTTGGCCAAAGAACTCAGCATTTACCTGCCATTAATTTTGTATTTGTATTTGCCACCAAAGCTGTGAGGTACCCCAGCTAGTTATAAGTATTTGATATATTTAACAACCGAATAAAATTGTTTGTATTGTTTTAAATTCAATTCACCGCGGATTAGGCATAGTGACCTAGTATTTAACTGTGGAAAGTGATCAAGTTGAAAATATTGAAAAAGTAAGATTAGCAGTGTTTTTTAAAAAATTAACTTCAAAGAATAAAACCGTTTGGAGGTGGTATAATATAATAATACACAAAATTGCATGAGGGACTTTTTGGGCTGCTATTTTGAAGGTGAGTATATAATTAAAATCTTTAAACAAATATATTTTTTTCTATACAAATTTCTCAACTCTCCCCATTTATATTTACAAATTATTCTCAAAAAAGCACCTTATCACCCTAAAATATTCCTTTTTGAAACTAGGATTTAAAGGAAAATTCTTAGATTCTTTAGGTGTGAATAGTAGAGGAATCACTTACAACCGAGAGTCTAAATTGATTCGTTTGTTTCGTGTACGTTTAGCACATCTGGTTTTACCTACCCTAACAATATTAACAGCCCTCATAATATGAAATGAAAACTTATTTATTTGACCCTTTACATACATCGTTAAAACAGCGACACAATTACAAACGTAATTTATACTCTTAATAATAAAACAACATATCCACGGTACAAAATATTATACATATCTATACTAATATTATAAAGAGGTAAAATTTGTTTGTTTGTTGTATGTGGGGGGTAATCTCTGGAACTGCTAAACCGATTGAAAAAATAGTTTTACTAATAAAAGGCTACACTATCCATGAGTAACATAGGCTATAATTCATTTTGATAAAAACATTTATATTTAAATTTTTATAAATTTAGTCGGAAAATATTATTTTCATTAACAGCTGATTTCAAACTTTGAAGCAATTATTTGTATTTTTAACATTTAGGTTAGGTTTTTATTAATGTGTAGACCAGAACCTTGCTGGTTATTTTAACCTGTATTATAACTGATGTTATAAAATGTAGCTTTAGTCATCATCTTAGCTTTAGTGATAATATTATCCTACTCTTTTATTATAAAGAAAACATAACATGATTATGTGTGAAGAAGATTCCAACGGGTTGGCGTGCGGAGCACGCATGGGTTTCCCCTAGTAAATTATAAATTCATAATAATTATATAATAACAAATAATAATTGTAATAACTTGCGAAATACTTCCTGCGGAAATTCTAAAGAATTAGGAATGGTTCAATTCATTCCGAGGTTTAGAATATTTTGGGATGAAATCCACATAATTCTAAAAATAATCAGCTCAAAAACGGGGAGAGAAAAACGCAGTGACAGGCAAGTTCAACTTACACTCGCAAACACACATTTAGAAAAACGTAGATTTGGCTTCGATGACAAACTAATCTAAATAAACATAACATCAACATAATACTTAAAACAACTTGACGACAGTAGTACATAATAATACTACTATAAAGGCATAAACACACAAAAAAGCGATGAATTAATTTAATTGTTTCCAAAACACCTCTTTTGGCAGATTAAAAAGTTAACAAAACTAAATATAATCATAATTTAAAAAAAAAAAAACTTTACTTGGCACATTTTAGGGATGGACCCAAAAATAATTTAAGAAAAAATACATTACAACTTCTTTCACACAAATATACTCAAATAGACACACACCCACCAAACTTAGTCTACTACACACTCTGTCACATTCACATATTTACACTTCACACACACTTTTACTATTTATTATAACGGTTTCTGCTTACAAGATAAACATAAAACTTGGCAATACTTTACTACCAGTTTGTCCTCCCTATCTGGTTACTGATGAAAAACATATCGACCTTCTCCTGTTTTAATAAATACATATTGATTACAAGTCTACCGAACTCGATTTTGTTTGTACAAAGTTTAGTTTTTAGATGAAACAAATTAACAAATTGTATAGCATTGTGTATAAATATAATTTATTAAAATTCGTTAAATTTTGTTTAGGAAAAGCTACGTTTAAATTATTCCGCAAGGCCCTCCCTGTAAGCCGTGTGGTATATTTCCTTCAGCTTATATTGAAGAAACCTCTGAACACTTTAAATGTACGTATTTACATTTTCTAAAGGATAAAATGATAAGAATTTTGAATAATGGATCAGCGTGTTCCAATCTAGTTAAATTTGCCTTATTTGAATAAAATATTTCTGAATCACAAAAACTGATTTTAAGACACTGTAGTACGCACCTCCCTAAACTTGATTACCACAATCCAAATTTGAGCTAATGAAAGCATGATATATTGATTTTAACAATTACAATTTTATCACCGATCTTAACTAATCAAAATCCTAACGCATTTTGTCAATTTTAGATTGTATTATCAATTTACGTTTATCGTTCTTTATACAGTTGTTTCCATTCATAATTTAATATTTCCAGGAATTCTATTAACTTAAACTATAATTAGCTAGGAAATGAGTAAATTAGTTAGATTATCAATTTTGAAATGCTTTTAATAATAAAAGATATAACATTGTCGAACGCACGAGTGTATCCGTATTTTTAGAGATGTTATAATATTTCGAATTTCTAATGCCGTTGCAGGATAGAGAAGCAAATAGGGTAAGACTCGCTTCCAAAAAAACTTTAGTAAGTGGTTGTTTGGAACCAATGCCACTCCAATCACGTCACACTTAACCTTTTCCCTAAGTTTGGCCTCTCAAGTAACATCTACAACAGTAAAGAATAGTGAATTGAATTCTATAAAAGTGATTCACCCTAGGTCGCTAATCCCCGAACACATGATATCTAACGGCAACGTTTGTCGAGCGGACGTAATTGCACGGTCAATAACTACCTTTGCCAAATGTCTGACAAGGGGATGTTATCGAAGTACGATAATGGACTATAGTCATAATATTAGTTGGATTCAGGCCAATTTATTGTCCAGTTTATTTTTCAAGTTACTCTGTGCCCATGGGCAAGATGGCGGCGACTAGAGGAACGAGTCTTTCACACATGACGGAGCCACATAGAGTACATGGTTAGTTAAAAATTCACGAAAAAGAAATTGAGAACTGCATTATTTGTAAAAAGATTTTATTCTTGAGAATATCATACAATGTGACCATATATGACATTAAATTAATTCAGTGTATTTGTAGGTTAAGCGGGGATATTTAAAAACTGTTTTGACTAAAAAACAGCAATCGAATCACAAGGAATACATATTTGCTTGATGTGTATTCTTTATATATCGTGCATATTGTGTTTATTATACGAGGTGTTTCAAAAAGAATCATCCGATTTCAAAAAATCATAGCTATTCAGCTATGAATCCGATGTGATCGATCAGTGTACTGTTAGGAGTATGAAACTCTGAAGTTGCATATGGTTTCCGATAGGTCGTACATTGAGCTTCTGTCGACGCCCAGCTCAGTATTCTGCACAACAGAAAGCGTTTTGGGTTCTACGTTTTGCTAGGTGCGAGTTCATGAATTCGTACCACATATGGTGTCGACCCTCCTACTGCACAGAGGATAAGAAGATGGTATAAGCAATTTAGTGATACATGTTGTATATGTATATGCAAATAATCAGGTATTTGTCGTGTGTCCAATGAAGATGTCGAACGGAATATATCAGAAGTTCATATACCATCAGGACGGTGCCCCACCCACTTCTTGTTCGAGAGTTTAAATGATAGGCTTCCTGAAAGATTGGTTTGTCGTAGTGCATATAAAACGACTCCGCGCTACATCGCTGGCTTCCAAGGTCACCGGACATTACAGTTTGTAAATTTTTGTCTGGGGGTTTTGCAAAAGACACTGTTTACAACAACAACGACCCTTCTCTACCAACAACAATGGTTGAACTAAAGAAAGAGCTGTCGAGTCAATCACTCAAGATATGCTTGTAAAGGTTTGGGATGAATTTTAATACTGCATAGACATGTGCCGTGCATCTGGTGGGTGAAATATTGAGCAACTATAAATGTATGTAAAAAAACTTTATTAGTTATAGTTTAATAAAAAAAGTAGCCTCTTGTTCATATGATCATTGGTTTTGAAAATATAAACCTGTAAAATCGGATTATTCTTTTTGAAACATCCTGTATTATCTACTAGTGGACCCTGCAATCCTTCGCTATTGCTTGATTTTAGTACATAAAAATAATATATACTTATATTAAATTAACAAACACAATTTAGTGAGTATATTGAAACATGTTTTTGAAGTGACTTGTGGTTAAAATAAGATTCTTATGACCAGAGCAGGTGGTCGCTCGCGTTATTAAACATATAGGCGTTTAATGTTAATGCAATTTATGTTATATGGGTAGCTATCAAAGTTATTATTTCATATGAATGGTATTCATCCCATTTCATTACCTTGACTTAAGTAATCGAATTGCAAATGGGTTTTTTATGCCAATTAAGAGCAATATTTCACAAATTTAGTTTTAGACCTTGTAGGAAGTTGGTGCAATTTATGTTTATTGTATAACATCAACTACCCATTTTAATATTTAAAAAAATCATTTACATTCTCTAAACAATAACGGTACTAATGTGTGTAAATTGTGAAACTTTGTGTGAAATTAGTATAGTATACACAAAGATTACAGTATACTCAGTTTACTGAGTGTACATATAGATGTTTTTGAATAGTTTTTGAGCATACAGAAAAAGTGATTGTATATAAATGATTATTTAAGGGTAGTTATACCATTTCATCCCTCTGACGTAAGTAATCGAATTGCAAATGGTTTTGTATGTCAATTATGAATAATATTACAGAATTTCAGATTTATAGCTTGAGGGAAATGAGTGTAATTAATTTTTTTTATAGGGGTAGCAACCCCTTAGACTGTAGTAATTGCAATGCCTAAGCACTTCTGGCATTAATGTAAAAATTGAAATTTTAGTGAAATTGGTTGAATAGTTTTTGAGTGTATAGAGGACAAAGAAACAATCATTCATTTTTAACCCCCGACGCGAAAAGATGGGTGTTATAAGTTTAACGTGTGTATCTGTCAGCGGCATCGTAGCTCCCAAACGGATGAACCGATTTTAATTGACTTTTTTTTAAAGGCGGTTTGATCGAGAGTGTTCTTATCTGTGATTGGAGAAAATCAATTCAGCCGTTTGAAGATCATCAGCTCTTTCTAGTTGATGTGATCAGCTTTTAAAATGTTTAATTTATGATTATTACATATAGAGTTTAAAGTAATTTATTAATGAATTGATCAGATAAATTATACGTCTGCATGTATTTGTACAGTAACCTTGTTACCTGCACGCTGTTTTCCTTCTTTATCAGTATTACTGACGTAAAGTATATCGGCAAAAAATAATAAATTAAAATCTTAACGACCTATACAACATTTGTAGACTTTTTAAAACCACACTTTTAATAACACCAATTAAACTACAAATACCAGATAAAATAAATAAAAAACCTGCTATGGATTTTTATACGTATTAAAATTTACTGAAATTTAAAATTTTAGTTAGCGAAGGATTTTTAAGAATTTACAAACTTTAAAAAACCCCAAACATTTAAAAACATTCGGGTTTTTGCTCATCAAGTTCCGCTTATAAGAATTTATTAGGACAGAGGCATTTGGATTGTGGAAGGGTTTTGATGGTAGCACTGACTTTTGGTAAGATAGAGGTTGAAATAGACACGCATTGTCCCCAATATTTGGAACTACTGTGCCTTTAAAAGAAAGACAAAACAAACGGATGCTAACTTCAACTATGAGCTCATAGCACTACACTCCACCCACGAAGGGTTTTTGATCCAAATCAGTTATTTTATTTATAATATGTAACAACAGACATTTGAACTATAATTCAGTAAGCATTTACGTTGATATGATTTTGTTTGCTTGTTTGTAACTAATCTAAAAATAACTTATGGTTGTGAAGAAAAGGTAGCTCGTTATACTTTTGTTAAGTTGGTTGCTAAGGTGATAAATCTAAACAAACATGTCTTGTTAAACTTTAGTTCTGAATCATCTGTTTTATCTTTTTTAGGGTTGTGATTGTACCTCCAAATTTTAACTATTTTTACGCTTTAAAAGCATTTTTTTTCAAAATTCTTTCTTAATGTGCGTCTATGACTTTATGAGATAATAGTATATCTCCAAATTTTGTTATTTTTATCTTAAGCAGTATCTGCTCTACGTTGATCCTGTGTCAGTCAGTTAGGCCAAATCCTCTTATATTCGAGAGATGAGCGGCTTTGTCCTGAATAGTGACGTAGACTCAATTAGAGCAAAAAAAACTGCAATTTGAATTTATATTCTTATGGGGTCACATAAGCTCACTAAAGAAAATATAGGAATAAATATATTTCATTAAAAAAATTACGCAATTGGCTTACTGTATTATAAATACATATCTGTCGTTTACATACTTTAAAACAAAAAATCTGGGATGTTTATTTCTGGGTTAAATAGTTGCAAAAATTAAAGATTAAACAAATTTCAAGTTGCCCAAAACATATTTTTTTTATTTACTTTTCTTTTGAAAATGTTTGAGCAATAGCGGATAACCGCAAACCATCTGCCTGACTCAGGATTCTAGATTCTCCAATTAATAAAATATTATTTTATTTTATTATTAATTATTTAAAACGTGTTCTGGGGACCATGATTGGTGTTCATTACTATTTCTGACCTTAGGTCTCACCATAAGGGTCATTGTTATAGCTCATCTTTCCTATGGAAATTCGCTAATAAGCAATTATTATAAATATTAAGATCATATCTGTAACGGTGAATAAGTAATAGCTTTATGATCCTAAAGATCATTAATTTAAAATAGTACTAAATAAACACCTGTTTTAAAATAAGACATGAGATTTCTTATGCTGCCTAATGAATCAGAGAAAGCGCGGGGGCATATAAAGTGTCAGTAGCAAAGTGTGTAACATGTGTGTTTAATGTAACTCCCAGTATTAGCACCAGAGTGCGTGGAATAGTATAATGAACATAAACGTAGTCTTAAATGTTCACTGGAGGGTGGGAGATAATTAGGCGGAACCCACCCTTTCTTCCGTGGAGTGTAGTGCGATGTGCCCTTAGTTGAAGTCAGTATCCGTTTGTTTTGTATTTCCTTTAAAGGTATAATGTTTTTGTTAGAATTAGGCCTAGTATTTTAATAAATTTAATATTAAGGGTCGGCTCTAGCTGTCGGCCATGTTGGCTGACACTCCATTATACCAATGTTAAATTAAAATCCAATTTTTTTTCTTTATTTTTGATCGGAAAATTATAAACGATATGCTATTTCAAAGCTATGGCCAATATGCATGCAAATGGCTTTTTAAAAACTAAGAAAAATATTTTGTTTAATATTTATTAAAAATTTAAAACATTGATTTTTAATATTTTTTTATGTTGCACTATTAATTATAGCGAAAAACTACCAGGCCATTCGCATGAAGAATTTCGTCCCCAAGAGTTTGGTATTTTTTTTTTTAAACGCTATTTAAACAATTGCGGGTTTTAAATGGATTTAGGCTGAGCAATGTCCGTGTAACCTACCGCCGCTATAGGGTGATTTTAAATATTTTTTACGTTGTAACTATTAATTATAGCGAAAAATTACCAAGCCATTCGGATGAAGAATTTTTTCCCCAAGAGTTTGGTATTTTTAAAAAAACGCTATTTGAATAATTGCGAGTTTTAAATGGATTTAGGATGAGCAATATCCGCGCAACCTACCGCCGCTATAGGGAGTCGCAGGTTGCTTTCTGTTTTACTAGAGCCGACGATTAAATTAAAATGCTTAGGAATTTTTAAAGTGAAAACTTCTTTAGGCAGACCCATCACTTTTTGGATGAGGTAAACTCCAAAGCATTTAAAGTGAGACACTTTGTGTTTTTCATTTCGTCGGTGATTTCTTCTTTTTCAATGTTTTACAGACGTACTAATATAAACCAGAAGTTTAATGTAACAGCTGTTCGTAAAAGAAGAGCAAATCGGCGAAATAAATTAGGCAGTGGTAAATTTAAAAGAATCGCTGCTGGAGGCTGAGATCAGACATGTGCGTGAGTAGTCCAATTAATTGTTTGTTTGTTTTTGCTTTTATTTTGTCAAGCTAATCTAAAAAACTGTCGGTTGTAAATAGAAATTAAATTATTCTAAATTAGCTAAGTTGGTTTTTATTGTAATGAATGTAAATGTACTCAAGAAGCTTGTGTTGGCCTCACTTAAAATTGTGTTGTTAGGCTGTTATTCCGAATCAGCTGTTTTACATAGACAGCATCTAACGACATATATTTATTTACAATACAGTAAGTCATTTGTAAATTAATTACAGAACTGCCCTGTATATAAGATTTATTCTTTCACTTAGCAACAAAAGTCGATTTATATTCTGCAAACATTGTGTATTATTTTATGTAAACACAAATGATGGCAAATGAACGAACACATAATTGTAAACATATTAACAGTACTACATTTGAAACTAATTTTAAAACCAGAATTTCGAGCATATTTTAAATTACCGTATAAAAATTTAAATTTTATTATTGTTTCTTTGAAGTACGAATGTAATTAATATCCCTAAAATATACAAAGTAATAAGAGAAATTTCATTGATCAATTCATGCGAAGTTTAAAAATAAAAAATCATTTGAGTTACCTTAGTTTTCATAGTTTTACAAAAATAATTTATTTTTTTTAAATAATTTGTTTTTAAATGGTACCTAATAGTTCAAAACCCGTTAATTTTTATAAAAAACTTAGTGTACATTTTTGTAGACCGTTTCCTCACAATTTCCTAAAAAATGGTGTAACTGTCAAAACTATCGAAAAAATGGTAACAGTAACACAGAGTTTAACTTAAATAATTATTGGTATTGCACATTAATTATTACCTACGCTTTGTCCCTGTAGATTTTGAACTTGTCAAACTATCGGACGCTTGGTTATTTTACACAACTAATTGTTTATTTTTGACAAACTAGGTCTTTACATTTATGAATAATGTACCAAATTTCAACTCAATCGGTTAAGAAAGAGACACAAAAATAGAACAATAAACTGAAGAAAAAAAACAAGTACAAAATTGAAAGCACCAAACAAAACAAATTCGAAAAAAAAACAAACGAAAAGAAGAGTACAACATTTTAGAAATTAAACAAAATAAACACACAAAAAAAATAAAATAACATGTGGACAAATCAAACAAAACAAATATAAAAAAGCTAAACCAAACGAAAACACCAGTATACAATTTGGACACAACAAACAAAACAAACACGAAAAAGCAAAAACAATCGAAAAGAATAAATACACAATTGGGAGAAACCAAACAAAACAAACACGATAGAGCAAAAAGAATTGGAAAGATATAATGGTGATTTATTCATTATCATTTTTGAGATCTAGATAACTGCAGATTATTATCCAATTGAAATACCAAAATTCTTACCTGAATAATAACAACCCTTGAAGGACAGAATCTAAATTACTTATTTAACGAGACAATTTAGAGGGCTGCACAAGTTTGTGGTTGCATAATAAAGTAAGAACCCTTTCCTGTCCATCCCTTAACATACTCGGGGACCTCCCTTGAGACACTTGGCATCTTGCCAGTATAATTCACATCGCTGCATGAAGGAACCAACATATTTAAATAAATTATTTTTCGTGCCAACGATCTAACCCACGTTCAAACAAAAATTGATAGGGAATGAAGACATTTGTCGTTGTATTGTGTCTATATAGGCATTGTTTACCAGTGTATAAAAGAAATCATTACCATGTTTTTATTAACAATTATTACAATATAGGCGACCAATGAGGTCCGCACAATCAACTTCCCAGTGTTAATACATTTATATTATTAATGATAGTAATAATGTTCTGGAACAATAAATAAGCAATACAAATATTATAATATAATATAAATTATTTAATACATATTTGTCTTCGCCATTCCGACTACCGATCAATATTATATATATTAATTAGACTATTGTTGACGGTAAGTCTAATTAATATATATAAGATTATTTAAATGGCATAATCCTTTATAATGTATTTTATAATGTTAGATAATGTAGGTCCCTAACAAATAATAATACTTGTAACCTGTATAATTAATTGTGTATTACCATTCTTATTCATCTACAATATGACAATAATAATTGTTCGTGTACCAATTAATTCTAAGTGGCCGAATTTAACGAATTTTTTTCAGATCATATTACGCTTCGATTGACAAGAAAAAGTCGATATAAATTTTTAATTCGTGCAGTAAAATGTCGTTTGTTTTTATTTTGTTTCAGAATTTGTAACAATGGTTTTTCTTTTGTATTTATATCTCCGGTTTTAGTTTGTTTAAGAATTTAAAATAGTCGTTTTTATTTTGTTTATGCAATTTATAACAGTCAATTTTCTTTTTATTTGAGAATTTTCAGCACCTGTTTTTATATTGTTTAATAATTTATAACAGTTCATTTTATTTTGCTTGAGTATTTACATTACGTATTTTAGTTTGTTTAAGAATTTATTTATAACAGTTGAATTTCTTCTTTTTTTTTTGAGAATTTTTAGCACCTGTTTTTATATTGTTTAATAATTTATAACAGTTCATTTTATTTTGTTTGAGTATTTACATTACGTATTTTAGTTTGTTTAAGAATTTATAACAGTTGATTTTCTTTTTGTTTGGGAATTTTTAGCACCTGTTTTTATATTGTTTAATAATTTACAACAGTTCATTTTATTTTGCTTGAGTATTTACATTACCTATTTTAGTTTGTTTAAGAATTTATAGTAGTTGATTTTCTTTTTGTTTGAGAAATAGCACCTGTTTTTAAATGATTAATAATTATTTATAACAGTTGTTTTTCTTTTACTTGGATATTTATAACAGTTATTTTAAGTCGTTTGAAAGTTTATAACAGTTGCTTTTAATTTTGTTTTAGAATTTTTTAAACTTGCTTTTATTTAGTTTACAAACTTATAACGGTTAATAGAGTTATAACGGGTTTTCTTATGCTTGAATAGACCTATTTTTATCACCTGTTTTAGTTCATTTAAAAATCTATAACAGAAATTTTTATTTTGTTTAAGAATTTATTACAGTTTTTTTTTTTTGGGGGGGGGGTTAGCACATTTTTTTATATTGTTTAATAATTTATAACAGTTGTTTTTATTTTGCTTGAGCCTTTATAACAGTTATTTTAATTCGATTGGAAGTTTATAACAGTTAATTTTAATTTTGTTTGAGAATTTTTAACACTTGCTTTTATTTAGTTTAAGAATTTATAATGGTTTTTATTACGCTTGAGTTTTTTTAGCAGTTGTTTTACATTTGTTTGATATTTACAACTGCTGTTTTTATTTTGTTTCATATTTACAACAGCTGTATAATTTTGTTTAAGATTCATAACAGCTGTTTTTATTTATTTTGTGTAGTTTTTTTAAGGTATTATAACACTTGTTTTAGTGTCTTAAATGACTTTATAAGAGCGGTTTAAAATTATTAATTGGTCAACTTAATATGTTTTACTTTATGCTATTTGCATTGCATTCTGATTGTTTACTTATCACAAAAATTAACAAATTAATTTTCTGTTTTTATACTTGGTTACTAACGATGGATTTTTCATATTAAATTTTTTTTTTCTAAACCAAGCAACGAGATTTTCTTGTAAGGTGCTTATTTTGTAGTTGATATCACCTTTTAGTGCCCACACAATGAGATACATTTCAATTTAGGCTCCTAATGGATCGAAGGCCATTGATTTGTTGTAGTTCCTGATGTTTTGGTTGTGAAAGGAATAAATCATTCGTAGTTAGCTTTTGTTTGAGTCTTCTTAATGTCTATCCTAAAGTTAACTTGACAAGCTCATAATGAAAAGTTGAAGCACTGCAATAACTAAAACCATCAGAAAAATCACCTATCCAAATATTGAATGTTAAAACAAACACGTGCTAGCGGTACGTTGTGCTTCATTTTATGATTTTATTTTTAAAACCAAAACAAGAGTCTGAAGATATTTAATATATTTTGAATATTTAGTTTACTTTTTACAAATGTATTGCACTTGGAAAGGGTTCTTTATTTTTAATTCAAGCAAAGCCAGATACAGAAGGCTGCTTGGATATGTTCTAAGGTCAATGTTTGAAACAGTCAGAGATACAGAGCAGGATAACTTTTGGGAAAGTTGGCAGCGTTCCAACACTTTCTCTTCTTTCTTCAGGTTTGTTCTACAATTTTATCTGTTGGCAAGACTGTAAATAGCAACAAATCAATATATTGTTCGTGAAAAAGGTTGGATTTATTTATATAAACTTCATTTATAAACTGTCCTTATACGACTGCAAATGATAGAAAATCCAACAGTTAATAACAGCGCTTGACACAATATTAAATAGGCTTTAAAATGTACTTATTCAATTTTAAAGTTAGCTGCCAGTGACAAAAAATTATAATAACAGTGAAACAACGTCCATTTAATTTTCACGACCAATTAAGTCCAGTTGTTTTGCCGTTATAGTTTCGATAGCTATACAATTCGATAGGAAATTAAACGTAGTAAAAAAATGTAGTCCACAAATTTTTATGAAAATTGGCGGTTTTTATGGTAAATTCTCATTTACAATTTTGAAACAGATTATTGGAAAAGGTTGATTATTTTTGTCAAACTAGGTCATTACATTTATGAGTAACGCGAAAAATTTCAACACAATCGTTTCATCCGTTCTAGAGATATACATTATTTAGTACAAAAACAAAATGGCAGATAGCTGGTAAAAAAGCGTTCCCAGACCTATTTTTATATCAACTTTTTTTTAATTTCACCAGCGGAAAAGCTATGAAAGTTTCTTCATTCCATCGTGGGACATTCTGTATATATTTAAATGTTTGCTTTCAGTCGATTAGTTTTCGCCCAAACGATATACAATAGAGTCTCTGAATTGAATAAAGAGATAATTTCATAAACAAGAAACGTTGGAAAATTAATTTATTTTATTTTAAATTATTGATAGCTTTTACTTTGAACTTTTACATCTACAGTGTTTCTATTAAATATTTATTTACATGCTACATCTGCTAAGCCAAAAGTAAAGGAAAATCAATGCAATGACGGATCAAAGCTTTGAGATTTTAACGTAATAACATTCGCTGGAGCTTTTAGGATAATGAACAGGAAACTGAGAGGAAGAAAAGACGGCGAGAGATGTTTTTAGGTAGTAATAAATTTGGTTCACGCTGATTGGTTTTTAGAGTTTTTCTGGAAGGTACTAATGATATTTGATATTTAACTTACAAAATTATAAAGATTTTCTGTAAGATAGATATACAGTTTGTATTTAAGCTATGTGACATTTATTGATGGGTTTAGACCTCGCTTCGCTCACAGCACGTGGTTTATCGCCATATCAATGTATATAGTAAACGTATACGTGGTATGTTAGTACGTACCGCTGTAAATTCGCAACCAACCCGATGGAAACCATTAAATGGAAACCAACCCGATGGAAACCATTAAATGGAAACCAGCCCGATGGGGGTTACATGGTATAGTATCCCGTCATCTCCCATCCATGTTAAAAAGGTTTCGGTTTTGAACTGCAGGGGTTGCGTTTGGAGATATGGGTTCAAAAGAGGGCATAGCACAAATTTCCTCCTCATGGGTAGTAGTTGAAGCAGCATGGATTCGAATGCCGAAGTGGCCGAACTGGCCAGAATGTTCTAAAAGCTTCCAGAATGTTCTATGATATTTCAGAATGTCCCACACACAATATTCTATAATGTTTTATAATAAAGGAGAATGTTCCACTATGCTATAGAATCTAACTTATTTTCGAGAATATGTTCCAGATGGTAGAACATTCCAGAAAGTTCTAGACACCAGAAACTGTCTATGATGCTAGATACCTACCTAAAACTCTACACATATTACTCTTAAGTTATACACAGGATTGGAAAACACATTAGCATTTTGAATATTTGCATCTAATGTGTAAAATATTGTTCGCAGAAAATATTAAACAAATGTACATTAAATATTATATTAGTTGTCTTAAAAGTCCCACTCCCCAACTTTAACTTTTGTGTTTGTTAAAGCAACCAAATATCCTTTGGGGAACGATACTAATTTAGCCCGAAGTATCTTTCGAAACAATCTAAAATTTTGAGTGTCCCCTAAAAATGGGGGATTTTGTGGGCAACTAAAAATTTTTAAATGGGAAGTATGGTCATGTGATACCTCATTTTAAAGGTCTGTTTAAGACTAGGAAAATGACATAAAGAAAATAAAAGTAGGAAAACCCAAAACAAAATGGCGGCCCTAAACGTGAGTAAATCGACATAAAGTTGCTAATATCTCGAAAAGGAAGAGTTTTTATAAAACATTTCAAGAGACAAAAAATGTTTATTTCAAAGTGCTTGACCTAAAAAAATTGCTTTCAAATCGATTTCTTAAATTTTATTTTTTACAAAATTTTTGAAGACGTAGGAGTCGACTTAAAGGGGGGGGGGGGACTTTTAAGACACCCGGTATGTATGGAATGTTTGTTCCTAGTGGAAGGCTGATAAACTTTCTTTGAAGTAAAGGAATAGTAGCTACAGCAGTGTTTGGTGGCGCCATCTTGCTGGAACTAGTGGGAACCAAAAGCCAGATCGCTTGTAAGAAAAATTTCTTCAAATCTCCCGCAAAAAGTTGAAGAGATGCTTTCTGGGACGTACCTGATTTACTGTAACAGCACTCCTCTTTTCATCTCCAACGAAATTCGGGCCCAGTATGCCTCTCCCAAATAAAAAGCACCATAATGTTTCGCGATCGCTATGTTAAGACATCGTCAGGTCGTTGAAAGCCAAGAACACGTGTGGTTTGCTTGTTTATGAAACCGTTTAGGTGAAAGCCTTACATTTTATAGGATCCCTGAGTTTTCGTAGTTAATATCTTCTAACATTGAGGTGCAATAAACTACTACACGTTTGTTGTCCTTTACATTTAAAGGTTGACCATTTTGTATTATATACCTTAATCCATCTAAACATCAAGATTATTCTCAAATACGTACTACTGTAGTTCATTTTCAAAGATATCTGAAGAGGTCTACCAAGATTTTCATTTGTAGTGACCGTCTTTTGGATGGCCTACACACCTTTTTGTGTAGTGAAAATACTACAAGTACGACGGAACTGGTTAATCATTACGGCATTACTTGGCAGCTGTTTGTGAAATCGTTCTTAAAACTCTACAGCAGTTCGTTCTAGTAGAGGCCGTTATAGTGTTAACTAACCTCAAACAAAAAAGTAATAATTAGTTCCGTGGCATTGCAACAATAAACAATGTAATCAGCTGTTTTGGAAACCAACCATTTAATTTTAATTGCAAACCTGTTTATTTTGTCGCATGCTATACGTACTTCAGTTCAAGCAGTAAATAATTTATACAAGAGAGAATTCATATTTATCTAGGCCTACTACACATAACATATACAGAAAGTTAAAATAGTGCATATCTTTGGTTTATAGCACCACTCTGACATATAATGCAGTTCAATTTGTTGGCAGAATTAAAATGTCCGATTTCCATCCTCACTGCCAGATCCCAATATTTATAACTAGTAAAGCCTTCCAACACCCGAGCATGTCATCCCACCACGGGAGGGTTTGGCAGCCCGCCATCAGTACACCCTCTCTCTCCCGCACAAGGGTAATGCTATGTTATTTCCTGAACTAAACAATGATGAACAGATTAGACAGAGTACAAAGTTTGTATGTCCGGGTATTGTTACCACTGTGTGGTTCGATCTGGAACATTAAACCTGCAATTAGAAAACAACAAAACATTTGTTTAAAAGAAATACAATCTTTATTTCTAATAGAGACAATGCTTGGTCATCTTTACATTTACATAGATTTTGATACGCTTAGAAGAAACAATAAATAAACAAGCTTAATACTTAAAAATAATCTCATGTAGGAAACCCCATAGGTCCAATCTACTTACGATTCGACCACAACAGAAAAATTAGCAATCCTTGAAATGCTTACAAGAATACACTAAGTAGATTATAGACTACCATAGAAAACAGAATGTAGCAAAGAGATTGCCGGAGTTTCCCTTAGTTTATTTGCATTGTAAAGTTTATTAAATTCGTAATTCCAGGTAGAATTTATTTACAACAGAATATAATTTTAAAATATATACGTTACATCCTTAAAACGTAGTCACTATTGAAATCCATATCATCAAAACGACACAATTGTTTAAGAATTATTTTCCTGCCAGATAAATTAAAATTGAATAAAGTTTCATTTAACTTGTTATTACTGAAACTTCATTTAGCTTTTAAATAAGGTTAAAGCAATCTGAAACTTTGTGAGAAGATAGCAGTATTTTTACTCATTAAAAACAAAGCAAATCATTAACTACTTTAAAGCATTTGCTGCCTTTTGTAGGATATTCTAAACGAATACAAATTTAATTATAATGTTTATTCATTGGATGGAACGCAAATCGTTAAATTAAACATTTCGCATCGTTTTTATTCACTATCTTAACTTTGAGGCTATAAAAAATTTCATTAAAAGGAAATTGAAATATGTTTGTTGAGGGATTTCTTAATGGGTTAGGGTTAGCGTGCCAAGCACTCATGGTTGTTATCTCAGTATGTTTTAATATATTCGATGGTCTACTGTACTGAAAATATATAGGCGATTTTCTACTATTATACTGAAAAATATAGACGATTGTCTACTACCTACACTGAAAAAGTATAGGCAATTTTCTATTATACTGAAAAAATGTAGGCAATCGTCTACTATACTAAAAAAAATATGCATGTAGCATCAGATTAATAAGAATAAGGTTATGCTTGGAGAAGATGCTAGACACCGTACTCGTTGGATTAACCTGACTGTTGAGTAGGTATGACCCTGATGAGAATAAATTTATAACTAAATATTATTAAATAAAAACATAAGGTTTTATAGCGTTTGTTCTAAGAATACGGTTATGCTTGGAGAAGATGCTAGACACCTTTCGCCTGATTAGCCTGATTGTTGTGGAGGTACTGACCCTGATAAGAATACATTTATAACTAAGTATTATTAAGTACAAACATAAGGTTATATAGCGTTTGTTTTAAGAATAAGGTTACGCTTGGAGAAGATGCTATACTTATATCGTTTTATTAGCCTGAATGTTGAGGAGGTACTATCCTTGATGAGTAAAAATTAAGAATATAGTTATAACTAAATATTATTTAGTAAAAACATAAGGTTAAATAGCATTTGTTTTAAGAATAAGGTTATGCTTTTAACATATGTTAGACTTCTACTGTTACATCAGCCTGACTGGTGAGGAGGAGCTGGTCTTGATGGCAAAGTCAGGTAGATGGGCAGAAACTAATGGAGAGGAACATGTCCATGATTCAATGTGTTTCCGTGTTGCGGAGGTTCTGCGATATTAGTTTCTCTCTGCACATGGTTATCTATTGCAATCTAAATATACTCTATAAAAACCATGTAGCGTTTGTAGAAACGTTTATCCAAGTATCTAGTCTTTTTGAATTCGCGCGCCAATGCCTATTCAGTTGGCAACATTGCGGGTAGACCAGTGTGCCACTCTCATCAGCTGTTAGTTGTTGGAAGCGTGCTAGGCCGGCCGTTTTTGATTATTCATTCTTCTGCTGTGGCCTGACTATGTAATGCAAAGTGACAACACGTTCTACTTTAGACTAACCGAAGCTATTCATATGTAATACCGTCTTGGTAATAATTAAACCATCAGTGAGCTTGTTTCATTTAATATGCGTTAGTGAGTGGTTTTAAGTTTTCTTGTGACGTGTTTTACGGCGTTTCTTGCCAAATTTGTCTGACCTTGCCTAAGGCCTATTTCGCTACTAATCATGTCTACCGGCTAAGTTATCCATCTATCTTCTACCAGGTAAAGTTCAAACCTAAATTACACCCTGAGTTAGCTATAATAATATGTATTGTGTGAATTTAACTGTAACATTTATCTACACTTGCAGAGTATATTTTATGTCATATCTTAACTTCTTTTCATAGCCTATATTTTACATAGCCTATCTGTTTTACTTTACGTAGCCACAAGCCTTAAACTGTTTGCTTTATAAGATTTAGAAGCCTTTTAAGCCTTATAAAGGTGTAATAGTGTGTATTAAAAGCTCTGTTTTAAATATTTCCTTGTAAGCCTATAAATTAGAATACAGTTCTATACACGAGGCTAAATTACAGTTTCATACAGGAAAATATATACAGTTCTATACACGAGGTTAATTTACAGTTTCATACATGAAATAGTTATGCAACTTTATACATGTTTTTAGCCATGTACTAAAACATGTGTTTTTTTTCTTATAGTGAACATCACTGGTTCAAGTTTTACATGGGTTAATCATCCTACAAGTTTTGTCTTCCATTTTCGAACAATAACAGCCAGCTAATATGAAAACTTTCTGAGTGTTGCTAGAATTTTTGAACTGTCTGTTACTTAAAATATGATATCTAAATAATAAAGGCTTACATAGTTGAAAAAGGCTACAGTAATATTTTTTTTATATAATAATAATTGGGTGGTGCAGCTATAGCATATTTCGGACCTTAGCCCTCAGGGCTTTATATTAAAAAATCTACTTACCTTTTTTTTTAAATAGAGAGACGTCTCATAATTTTTTTTTTATTAATTAATTTTTACCTAGTATTAAGTTTGGCCATAGATATAAAATTATTATCAAATCCATGGTGAATGTATTCAATTTTGTAAATTTGTAAACACTGCTAGTTCGTAATTTTGCATTTTTTTTTTATTGTAAACAGGGAGGGTTTTTCAAATTTTATTTTGGGGAGGGTTTTTCTTTTTGAACTTAATTAATTAATATATATATTTTGTAAACATTTTCTTTGAAAATCAATTGTACCTAAGGGCATGTCAATTTAAAATTTTATTATTTAAGGGCGTATAATCTTTTGTATTTTTAATTTAAAATAATATTTTAATAAACAAATTGTTTATTTAGCGAATTGTATTTGTTTGACATTTCCTGTGAATAGCTAATTCAGGTGTTTCTTGAAAAACTTTCTAAAATAAGGTAAGGCTACAGTTTATTATCCTTAGAAGGATTTATCATCTTTGTTTCTCCCTTATGTATGTACCACCCCATTTTTGACTCAGTACGCTTTCCGTTTTGTTTGTTCCCTTTGAGGATGGTACATATTCTGGTAGCAGAGCGTGGTTAACGTCCAATTAAAATTGTTAACTGCTACATATTCTGGTAGCAGTAGCGGGTCGATTCTTAAATAGGCCTAATCTAAATAATCTTTCTTTATTCACACCCTTTCACGCATGAAGTAAAGCTTTAGGTTACTTTCCTGATAAATATTATTAAAATAAATTCAACGTCGGGCGCAGCGACTTATCAGTTTTCGTCGAATCTTACATACAAACTTTTCTCAAAAACGCACTCACTATTTTAACAGATCTTTTCATTATTTTTTTTTTAGGTTATTTCTAGACGCTAACTTGGACAAGCGAGAAAACAAAAAAAACTTTTTTTATTATTCAACAAAAACAAAAATACAAAAAAAAAACATACAAATTTTATATAAAACCTTCTTGCTTGTTTGATTTACGTTTGGGATTTCTATATTTTTTTTTATATATTTTTGTTTGTTTCACATATACATATTTAAATAGAACATAATCTGGCCTTTTTTTTGTTTGAACTTAGCTTGAGTTATCAAGGGAAACAAAAAAAAACTGTTTAAATAATTTCTTAAAATTCAAAAAAACTACAAAACTTAACAAAAAAACTTTCTTCTTAACTCAAGTTGACTTTGATCATAAAGTAAAATTTTTTTAAATCACAACACACTTTACACTTTTCTACACAAGCAAAATATATTTTTTTAGTTATATACACACTGTTTTCTTTTTAATTAACATACATTATTTTTATTTATTTTGAATTTGTTTGTACATGGTTTCTGGTTTATTTGTTTTGAGTATTTTTTTTTGGTACGACTTTTTTTGAATATAACCTCAGTGGTTTTGTTAGTTGTTTGAAGTTGTTTTACCATTATCATGTGATAATGATGTGTAGGGATATTTTTGTATAGTCGTATCTTGTGGTTAGGCTTTTGAATAACCTGAAACCATGTGCACTCATATTTACAAACATGAATATATTTAAATAATTTTTTTTTTACAATATAAAATTACAGACTGACAGACTGCGCGCGCACACACCTTTTCTTTGCAAGCGCTTATCGCTAGAAGTATTTATGTTTTTAGATATTTTTTTTTTTACATATAACCTTCTGTGAATTTCTTTTATGTGGATAGTGTCTGGTTGTGGCGCATTTTGTTTTTTCAATTAAACGTTGTATACGGCTTAATTTTCTGTTCTTGTGTAACCTTAGTGGTTTTGTTTAGGTATGATGCTTTTGACATTATCTTAAAGATAATGGTTGTTATTGATTACTTGCCGTTTTATTTGAGTTGGTTTGCTTAACCAGAGACAATCCACAGTTATGATAACTATGTAAATATTTTTTTTTGTGGACTTTTGTTAAAATTTTTTTTTGTTACTTTAGCAGCATTTAAATCCACACAGAAAACACTTAGGCATTTTGCATCGATACGTAAATAAATATATATATACCTTTTTTTATTAACTTTTTACTTTTGCCTTCAGCAACCTTTTCCAAATTTAAATTTTTCACCTTTTAAAATTATTAACTTCAAGTAGAGTCTGATTTTGAAAACAAGTATATGGGTGCTTGCTTCAAAGTCATTACTTCTGAATGGTCATTTAAACAATATAACCGACTCTAGCCAAACATGTTAGGCGAAGGAAAGGCTGGAGACTTTCGTCTCCGGTCACTCGCCTGGGTTGGAACGGCTCCTGTAGCATCCCTTGTTGCCAACCCAGTGTAGAGCGCAGTTCGTCTGCTTCCCTCCCCCGTTTTTACAAGAGCGCACCTTCGGGTTTGCGGTGCGTCTCTGTCCCCATCATTAATTTTTGTCGGCGCATGTGGACTCAGGGAACATGGTGTCCCGGTCCATTCCCCGCATGTTGCCTTTTTGCAGTTGATAACCTAGCCTAGCATGTGAGTCAGTTATATCGCCGTACGTACTATTCATGAAAATTTTTTTGTACACCTTGCATTTTTGAATTATAATTTTTTTTTACACTTTTGTTGGGAATTTTTTTTTTTATTTTTGTTGTAGAGTCTTTAAATAAGTAAATTCGTATATTTACGAGTAACATATTTTTTTTGTAGAGTAAATAATTTTTTTTTAAGGCGAGATAATTTTTGTTTACTTATTTTGTAGTTTATTTTGGAAATTTTTTTTGAACACCAAAATTATATGTTGCTAAAATCTCGTTTAGTTAAGTCCTTGTTTTGAGTCCTTCTGACTATAATTTTTTTTCCTTTCTGAGATTTAATCTTTTTTTTTGTTTCTACCCCGACTCCGTCTTTCGCGGGGGGATACTGTAGCGTTTGTAGAAACGTGTATCCAAGTATCTAGTCTTTTTGAATTCGCGCGCCAATGCCTATTCA
>JAGFPH010002389.1:185968-201555 GCA_018207615.1 Philaenus spumarius | reverse complement strand
TCCAGACCTATGAATAAATTAACTTTTTCCGTTATTTTTGCTAGTGAAATCAGCTCAGAAAGTGCTCGGAACATTATGCAAATAACTTTTTATTTTAGCTCAAAATAACTTTAAAATATTTAGTTTCTATAGTAATTCTGGGTATTGTTGACAACTACCAAGAAATACATTTTTCCTTTTTTTTTTTGTCAATATATCTGTTGTCTTTTGAGCTACAGAAAAAACCATTGAGTTTGTCATTAAAAAAGTAAAAATTTTTGTCTCTTGTAACTTTTTTGTAAAGTCAGCGGTTTTTGAGATATTTGACTTTAAAAATTAAAAACGGCCGCCATTTTGAAAATATTTAAAATATTGTTCTAATTTTTCGTACAGTGATAAAAAGTTTCGCAACAAATAGGTGTACAAAGTTTGAAATCAATATCTTTTCTACTTATAAAAATATTAAGTATTTTGTAAAAAACACATACAGCCAGAGAGACCGAAAACGGAATGAGATAGGACACATGTTATATTACATTTTTTGTTTCTTTTGACATGCTGAATAACGTGACAAAGTTTGTTCATATGGTCGCAGGACACCCTGTATATTGGATCCGGCATTTTACGGGATCGTTTTAGGGGCAATCGGGGTCATACTATTGCTTGGTTCCATTTTAAGGGTAGTTATCCAATTTCATTATTTTTACATAAGTAATCGAATTCCAAATGGTTTTTATGTCACTTAAGAATAATTTTAGCGTTATAGTTCGTAGGAAGTTAGTGCAATTTATTTTTATTGTTTAGGGACAGCTACTCCATTTTAATCTCTTTTGTTGGGTGACCATATTCTCCAAACAATCATGGTACTAATATGTGTAAATTGTGAATTTTTTTGTGAAATTAGTAAGACAATAATAAAAAATGTGATTTCGGCTTTTTTATTTTTATTCCACAATTTTTTTCAGAATCCCGCCTTATTGCAAGTCTAGAGCACATTAGGGACCACCATGCCAAATTTAAAGTCAATCCGTTTTGTAGTTTTTGAGTAATAGTGATAAATGAATGAGTCATTGAGTGAGTGATATGTGGCTTATATAATATACAAGAGTGTACCCAAAAGTAACCGGAATTGCGCTGCCGTGGGCGGGGTTTTTGTAGTACGCATTTCTGCCACTAGGTATGTATCTCGTTGCCAGTTCAGTGAGACCGGTGTCGTCGACCTAGCTCACTTTGTTCGTCTGTAGAGATAGTTTTCACTGGTGCTGTTTTGTTCTCTTTTTGTTTTTTATGATGGCGAGTTTAAGTGAACAACGTACGGCTGTGAAATTTTGCATTCTGCTTTCCTACCATTTTTCATACGTGGAAATAAGAAAAAAATCACACGGAGCCAAGTTCCCTGCATGGGACAGCGGAACCAGGCCATTTTTTGTTAAAATCTGACGAACAGAGATGGCTGTGTGTAGATGCATTGTCGTGGTGGAAAAACCAGTCCTCTCTCTGCCACAAATTGGGTCTTTTTGTTAAAAAGCTTGATTAACGTTCTTACCTGGTGAAACAATCTCTGAATGAATTACCCCCTTCACATCAAAACAACAAATGATCATTGATTTTATTTTTGATTTGACGACATTTTTTGTACGGGGTGACAATGACGTCTTTCATTCGCTTGACTGTTGCTTCGTTTCGGGGTCGTAACCATAGCACCAACACTCATCACCAGTAATTACCTTTGACAGGAAATCTGAATCAATTTCAAGCTGTTCTTTCAAAGCACGACATGTTTCAACTTGACGTTCTTTTTTGATTGTCAGTCAGAACCCGAGGTACAAACTTGGCAGCGACCCTTTCCACTTCCAAATCTTCGGTTAAAATTCGCTGAACTGAATTCCAAGATACCCCACTAATCTCTGACAGTTGAACAGTGGTCTGTCGACGGTTTGCAAGCACAAGTTCTCGAATTTTCTCAACATTTTCATCTTTTTTTTGGGCAGTTGATGGGGTTTGTCCTTGATCGACATGTCGCCATTTTTTAAACCGACCAAATCACTCATCCACTTGAGTTTTCCCATAGCATCATCTTTGTAAGCTGCTTTCAACATTGAAACAGAGTCAGCAACGATTTTAGCGAACAGGAAGCAAAATTTCACAACCGCATGTGGTTCACTTAAACTCGTCATCATAAAAAATGAAAAGAGAACAAAACAGCACCAGTGAAAACTATGACTGCAGACGAGCAAAACTAGCTAGGTCGATAACACCAGTCTCACTGAACTGACGACGAGCTGCACTATACCAGCCTAGCGGCAGGAATGCGTACTACACAAGCTCCGCCCAAGGAAGCGCACTTCCAGTAAAACTTTAAGGCACCCCCTTCTTATATATAGATAGGTTTGTAAGACTGTTCATTACGCTTTTTTTGTGAAGGAACAAATATTCAAAATGTGTGATTAAAGTCTGTTTTTGTGGACTTGTTCTTTTAACCATTTGGATATTATAGATCTTTGTATATCATGTATGAACAAATATTTTAAATGTAGACTAATTTTTAATTTAGATCTTAATTTAGGATTTTGACATTAAGTATTGTTCACTCTGATTTTCTAGCTAAGCATCACAAGCAAGTAGTTATTTCTGTTTTTTTTTTTTAGAAAGAAGGACTGCAGATTTTCAATACATCCACGTTCAAAGGGCTTGTTGTGTTACCCTTTGATGGATGCTGTTAAACATTTGTACCTACCTTTAACTGACCTGAATCCCACGATTGTCATTAACCCTTTCACCGGTATTCATAATTGACACCAAGTGCCTCATACCAGACGTCTTAAATGGCCAAATTTTTCACTTATATTCAGTTAATGTTCAAACTACGATAACTAATTAACTACTTATTCAATATACATGACATTTTTACCATATCTTAATATTATATTGGTATATACAAAATTTGTATATTTATTTACTTACCTAATACAGCACTGAAATTATTTTTAAGTCCAAATAAAAAACAAATTGGGAAAATAAGTTCACTCACAGTTATAACTTTTACAAAAATGTTAGGAGACACTCTATATTTGTTAGGCCATAAACTGTCTGTTTTATTTGTGTCCAATTACTACAAAACTACATTTAATAAATCAAAAAATTAACCATATATTTTAAATTTAGTCTAGCCATGTTTTACGTGACTTTTAGGTTTATAAAAGTTGTGCTACAGATGATTATAAACACAGATCTGAAACCCTAAACAGCTGGGAGAAATTACAAACGATATACAACTGTACTGTAAAATGATCTCTGAACACGTTTCTGAAGTTAGTTTTAAAATATTCCAACAGATGGCGAAGTTATGCGCATTTAAAGTTCTACTACGGATTAGTACGGAAACTCGGGGAGTGTAAAAAATAAATCGCTACGACTTATTACGGAATACCGGGGAAAGGGTTAATTCACCCTCACCTATTTGTCTGACTCGTTTTAGTTATTCAAATTAAAAAACTATGCGATTGGCAGCCTCTTCATGCCCGCCGCATAGTCAACATGAAACCTCTCCTTGACAAAGATCTATCGTTTTCAAAATGCTTCCATAGTATTCCATAATCTTTGATCAAATAAATTATCTATCTTAATAGTAAGAGCTGTACACAGGAGTATAAGCCCTTTTATGAGTCCGCTATCTGTAGTGATGCATAAGTACTTGTTATCATTGGCTAAAATGTTATTATTAAAATTTTCTGTATTTTATTTAGTGTTGAAAAATTTGGTTTGATTCTATTATTATTACATTAATAATTGCTAGAACATCACTAAAATAAAATTATCTGTTGCATATTTATTCGCCAAGTGACGAATTATGATTAGATTTCTTGGCTGGAGAAGATTGTGTCTAACTAAGTGGTTTAACTTGATGGATTTGTTTTATGATGTGAAGTGCAAAACAGTCGAAGTGAACAATAATTTTAGTTCAGCAATATTTATTTATGTTACAGCGTCCGAGGTACCGGATTTTTATCCGGCCATGTTGATGGAACAATTGTAAGATACTATGTGACAGACGACATTGCTATGGAGCAACAGGTAATGCAAATTTTATATATTATGGTATGATACACTGTCTCTGTGTTATAAAAAGCTTTCAGAAATCTGAGTTATTCATCTTAATCTTTTTTTATAAACATTTGATTTGTTTCTAGGGTAGAGTTGTAGTTCACCCAGTCCCTCCTTATGCTTTGGCTTGGGCTGCAGGCTACATCCTTGCAGCAGGATGTGATCGTAGAGTTACACTATACGAAAGGGATGGACGAGTGAATAAACAGTTCGATTACAACCAAGAGAAAGAATTTACTGTGGCTTGTTGTAGTCCTAGTGGTCAGGCTGTAGCTGTTGGAAGTTTTGACAGGTACTGGGCTATTTCTTATCACTTAATATCAGACCTCTTCATTCTCACTAAACGTTATTAAATATTGTCAATAATAATATTGAGGAATGCAAGGAGGGAGAAGTGGGTATCCTTATATATAATACGTGAAGCAGTTTTTTGTGAACACAACTCCTCCGTTATTTCTGGACCAAATTTAATGTTTGAGTTGTCAAAAAAAATTCGTCTCATTTCAAAGTTTTGCAATAAGGTTTTAGATGTCAAAAATTTTTATCCCTAATGGCGTGAGCTAATCTCAAAAGTCGGGGTTTCCTTACAAGATTAACATGGAACGAATTTAAAACACATTTCTATACAAAACAGTTGTTTATAATAAGAAGCAAACTAATCCAGCTGCTTTCGTGGAAGTAAATAATGATTTTTAAATAACAGATAATACAGTTGATTCGGATGTCCAGCTTTTAGTACAAAATAATAAATATTTTAAGTTAGGCCTATACTGAACCCAACACACACAAACCAATAAAAACTTGCGTTAAGGAATTTAAAAATAAGAAAAAACTATGTTACATTCTAATTAAAAATAAATAAGACATGTATTAGACCTATTTATTGATAATATATGGTAATTGATAGTGAATAACTTTTTGGTTAGGTTTTTATTAAGTGAACACCTTACTGGTTCTTTTAACCTTTATTATAACTGTTGTTATAAAATATACGAAATAATTTGATTTGAACATTTAACATGATTTACTATCTTAGTTTTGAGGTTATTATTAATCCTACACCTTTATTATAAATAAAGCATAACATATGTTTTTAGAAGGTTTCATCGGGGGTTGGCGTTTGGAGCACGCAGGGGTCTTCCCTAGTATTTTAGGAAATACAGGCCTAATAAGGAACCAATTAGTTGCGACACCGGGCGATTTTTGTCTTTATTGACTGGGCAATATTTTCACTGATATTTAACCAAGTTAAAACACAACTAAAAACAACACATTTTCAAAAAAAAAACCCTGATGTTGCTATCGGTGATATCTTAACATAATGAATTTCTATGAAATTTTGGTGATGTAGCTTGGGTTTCCTAATTTTAAACAGGTACCGTAACTCATAACTTTTTTCTTGAATTAAAACAAACAGATTTATCTGTTTTTTTATGACATAAGTATTTTTGTATGTCCATCTTTATCTCTCAATGTGTGTAAATGATAAGAGTGTATGTAACTTGCTATAACAAAGGTAGATCAATCATTAAACGGCACGATCCCGTAAAGAGTCGAGGCTCTACAAACAAATTAAAAAACTTAACTTCCTTTCAAAGCAAAGTAAGGAATATCATCTTATGGGAGAATATTTCTTGCTCGGCTGGATCGGCGCATTTAAGGTCTGAGCTAGAAAATTAGTATTAAGTCAATGTTATCGTTGTGTGCATCACTTCATTAAAATTAACAGGAGTATGTATAGTGTTATGTATCTCAGATTAAACAAATACCACAGCTTTATAATATTTATCTTGAGAGTTTTTAAAAAATTTCCAGAGTCCGTATCTATGCTTGGAGCCCACGGAAGAGTGTCTGGGAGGAAGAACCGCCTAAAGAAATTCCCGATTTGTACACAGTGACAGCATTGGCATGGAAAAGAGACGGATCACGAGTTGCCTGTGGAGCTCTGTGCGGTTCTGTAGAGTTGTTTGAATCGGTTCTCAAGTGGGTATAAATTTCCAATTATTATAACATTAATGTTTTAATTTGTGAAATTTACTTAATATGTTTGGAAAGTTATTTATACGATATTCGTGCAGGAGAACTGTTTGGAAGAATAAATTTGAGATGACATTCGTGGGACCGAGTCAAGTGTTGGTAAAACCATTGAATAGCGAAGCAAGAGGTGTTATACTTAAGTCACAGTTTGGCCATGAAATTGATGACGTTAGAATCATGGGCTCGGATAGATACCTGATTGCAAGAACACCTGATACCATTCTATTAGGTAAGGCTTTTATTTCTACTTGATATTTTACAGTGTGAATGAAAGGTATGAAAATGGCTTAATATTTTTAAAATAAAAGCCATAACAAAAGAAATGCAAAGGTGGTAATTTCTATGTAACAAACAAATATTATTTGTTGTCCACCATCTTTAAAAAAATCTGAATTAGGTTACATACCACAACTATTATTAGAACTCTGTGCCTTATTCTGGTAATAAATTAGTTTCTAATTTAGGATTGATCAAATTTTTATTTTTTGTATATAAAGAAAACAATACCCGTTGTTTGAGAGCATAACTCAATTATAGTAAATTGTAATATAAGTTTATTCTGATGAAACTATAAAAACTTTGAGTATTATGTATGAAATACTAGATAACTTGCAAGACTTATTTTCTTATTAATATCACTTACTGTCACAGTAGTCAATATTTCTTTTCTTTTTAATAACGCACTTCGGCCATTTCGGCTATTCAGCCATTAACGAGTGCTTGCTTGGTAGTTCCCGTTGTCATTTTTAAAAATATATAAATTCTCGAGGAAACCCCTGCATGCTCCACATGCCAACGCCGTTGCAACCTTCTACACACACCATTATGTTATGTTTTCTTTATAATAAAAGTCTAGGATTAATAATTAAACATCAAAGTTAAGATGGTAAACAATGTTAAATCAAATGATTTTGTATATTTTATAACAGCAGTTATAATTAAGGGTAAAAGAACCAGCAAGTCTCAGGTCTACATTATAATAAAAACCTAACCTAAAAGTTAGAAATACTATTAATTGCTTCACAGTTTTAAATCAGCTCTTAATGGAAATATAAGAGCAAACTCTATCAACAATAAACTTATTTATTTATTATTTAGTATGGCACTCCCATTTCCCTAAAATATTTAGTATAGTGTGTGTTGTTTTTACTTCAACAGATGGCGTTGTTCACAAAAACCTATCTTCATTAAAAGTTAGAAATACAAATAATTGTTTTAAGTTTGAAATCAGCTGATAATGAAAATGTTATAGGAAACAGCTAACTACTTATATTATTTGAATGGCACGTTGTGTCAAAATTGCAAAGTACTAATTTGTGGTTTAAACTCACCGCCAGCAATCCTTTTTTGAAGTAATCCTTCTATTTTATAATTATCACGACACGTGTTTCGGACATAATTCGTCCATCGTCTGGTGAATAAAAATAATTAAAAACACATTTAAAACACATACAACACAATACAACATAAATAATACTGTCCCGTGTATGCGCGCACAATCAATACATTTAACATTTTCCCCCTGTCTCTTGGCTGACATTAGCCAGTGCACTGTGTCAGCTGTTATCTAAACTTGCTTAGCTGGCTTATTAGTTCGAAGGTGGGGGTAGCATCAAACAGTTTTTTATCATTTAAAAGTTCATCCGGGTGCTCTAGTTCATTTTTATAAATGTGGTATTCTTCTACGCGGTTCATATAATTGCCTTTTATGCACTTTTGTATTATTTCCATATTGTTATCTATGTTTTTATATGCATGGTCACAATTTACCAGATGTTCTGCAAATTTAGATTTTTCGGGGTGTTTTAATGCCTGAATATGTTCTTTGTATCGTTTTGTAAAAGGCCGTCCTGTCTGTCCCACGTAGAATTTATCACATGAACTGCAATTTAATCTATATATACCAGTGTCCGCGAATTTATCCTGTTTTGGCTTTGCGTTGGTATTCAGCATATGGTGTAGGTTTGAATTGGTTTTGTAGGCTATTTTGTAACCTTGTTGTCTAAAAACGTTGGCTATTGCGTTGTTAAATTTGGGATTATGTTGTGATAATACAAATTTGTTGTCCTGGTTCCTATTTGATTTAGTGCTATTTCTCCTTTGTTTCATTTTCCTATGTATTGTATCTATTGTTTTTGGGTTGTATCCATTTTGCTGGGCAATGTGTTTTATTATGTTCAGTTCCTCATTGTAATCGGTCTCATTCATTGGGATTGAAATCAGTCTATTGACCATGTGGTTGTACGCTGCCATTTTGTGTGCCATTGGGTGATTGGATGTTTCATGGATGGTTTGATCTGTATTTGTGGGCTTTCTGAAGATTTTGAACATATGTTTTCCATCGTGTTTTGTAATTGTTAAGTCCAGGTAATTTATTGAGTTGTTCTGTTCTGTCTCATGTGTGAAGTTCAAGTTGGGGTGTATATCATTCAAATATTTTCTCAGCTCCAGTGTTTGTCTATTACTGCCCCTAAATAACATAATTATGTCATCGACGTATCTATGGTAATATACAATATTATTATTAAATTTATTTTGGTTTGTCAGGATGAAGTTATTTCCAATATGGTTGAGAAAGGTTTCGGCTAGGATTCCTGATATAGGTGAGCCCATTAATTATTTTTATTCACCAGACGATGGACGAATTATGTCCGAAACACGTGTCGTGATAATTATAAAATAGAAGGATTACTTCAAAAAAGGATTGCTGGCGGTGAGTTTAAACCACAAATTAGTCATTTAAGCATATCCGGTGCTCTAGATTACTTGTTGTAATTGCAAAGTAATCGGTGAAAAACTTTCGGAGATTAGCGATTTTGAATGAACGAACATTTACATTTTTATTTACACTTAACACAAACTCTGTATACATTTTATTTTCTTCGTGTAGTTGGCCCACTGTCTCGACACGTACCGTCACTGCTATCTACCTATATTGGTGTTAGGAGGGAGTGGTTCTTATCTATAAGGTTATTATCGTATCGTAAATTAAATTCGAGTCGAATTTTAGTTTTTTGTTCAACAATGAAGTAATGTTACTCTTAGATTGTTTATATATTTCGAACTCTTCTAATGCGTTCATTAATTTCCCCTTTTTACAATGATATAGTATTTTTAACGATTTTTTGATAACGGAGTATTTATGATCGGTCTGAATTAAATATTCTGTAAATTTAGTTTAGACTTTTGCTGGGTTAGCGGACTGTGAATCTGATGGTACACACTCTCTAAATCTTTTTTTTTTTTAAAGACCTGCCTGTTTGTTCTATATATTTAACGCACAATTATAGCATAATAGTACATAAATACCCTTACTTTATAATTTATTGTCGGTTTTTTTTTTATATTCAAGGCACTACGCAGATTATTTTTAGTTTTATATGCAGTGGTGTAGCCCTGTTTTAAATACTGACAA
The DNA here is from genome assembly GCA_018207615.1 of Philaenus spumarius. Lineage (NCBI taxonomy): Eukaryota > Metazoa > Arthropoda > Insecta > Hemiptera > Aphrophoridae > Philaenus > Philaenus spumarius. The sequence goes on along the minus strand of JAGFPH010002389.1, from coordinate 192,020 downwards.
CGGGAACTACCCAGCAAGCACTCAGGGCGAGTAGCCGAAACGGTCGTAGTGCGATATTAGAAAGAAAAGAAATATTGACTATTGTGACGGAATGTCATATTAATATATTTAGCATTAATCAACAGTCGGAATGGCGATGACAAATATGTACTTATTTTCTCTTTTTATAATTATCAGGCGACCTTCACCAAAACTTACTCAGCGAAGTACCGTGGCCAGACTCCGGCAGGAATGAGAGATTCTATTTTGACAATCCTAATGTTTGCCTCATCTTCAATGCCGGTGAACTCAGTCTGGTTGAGTATGGAAACAATGAAATATTGGGATCTGTAAGGTGAGTCAATGTATATGGTAAGATGTACTAAAGAAATGTTATTATCAATACCTAGCAAAAAAAAAAAAAAAAAGAACAAACAACCGACTCTGGCTGTAAAAAATAATGCTGCAAACGGTGATTATAAATATAAAAATTCAAAAGAATGCAGCATAAAATTGTGTTTACCCAGGTCTTTGTATATCTTGCATTGAGTGTGTGATTTAGGTTTGGTGTTAGTCTTTATTGTTTGTGGTACTAATGTTAAAATTCTCTCCGCATTTAGGCCAGTCGGTAGGGGTAAATTTAGACCAAAAGTTCCAGTAATTTACAATACGGCTGATTTTTTTTTTATAAGTACATTAAAGTATGTAGATTAACATAAAAAAAAGTTTACCAGTCTATCGATTTCCCAAAGTCGAAAAAAAAATCGATTACCAGTTTTTTTTTTATTATCCTTAATATTTCGTTAAATAAATATTTGTCCCTGTGTACCCATCTGTGGTCTGTAGATCACCCCTTAGAGGCTACCGCGGTTTCAAAAAACTAAGTTTTCATCATCAGGCTCAACACAATATGTCGGATTATTCCATTAGAAGTCGTCATAACATATAAAACGTAAAAAAAACACACAACACAACACAACACATCACAAGTACAACACTGAAGTTACGTTCGAAAACTGATTATCGCGAGAAAATGTGTGCGATGCAAGCACCGGTCGAATCGGTGACTATATTCAAGCGCCTCGTTTTTAAAAATAGCATGACAAAAATCGTTCATACTTACTAAGAATATTTATACTGGTGTACTCAACTTGTAAAACAAATTTGATGTTGATATTCCAAAAATTGATGAAACTGGAATAGATTGAAATTAGTTCGTGGGTCCGGTACTCCTAAAATCGATAATCGAAATCGACTCCTAGATGGGGTCATTTTCAAGATAACAAGCTGAGACAGCATAAATGTTTAAAATATACATTTTAACTCCTACGTCAAGTTTCAATTCGATATATTAAAATTCGGCCAATTTAGAATGAGCCAAAGCTTCATATATGAATAACATGTCCCCTTTTAGTGATTTCCTCTGCTGCAAAATACATACCTGCATTATCGAATTTTTTCCAGACAAACCATTGCTCGGACGAAATAAATACAAATATGACCTTTTTTGTTGAAAAATACCTCCCCTACACGGTGGTATTTTTTATTTTTCTCTATCTTCATCCCAGCTCGAAATATTAAGGATAATCGAAAAAAAAATTATATTCGATTTTTTTTCGACTTTGGGAAATCGATAGACTGGTAAACTTTTTTTAATGTTAATCTACATACTTTAAGGTACTTATAAAAAAAAATCAACCGTATTGCAAATTACTGGTAGTTGTAACCTATACCGACTGGGCTAATTGGCCAAATCTGCTAAATGCTATCTGTTTGCTAAATTTTCTTAACAACATTCAAAATATTATTTGATAAATTAACCGCATAGAAGAATTTTGATACTGAATTTATCCAAATGTAAGATTTGTTCAATGCCCTTCTTCACTCAGCATCTGGGCTGCAATTGCATTTGTCACCTTAAGTTTTGTCCCTGCTCAGTATTAAATATTAGCTTTAAGAAAGAGCTAAATATCGGATACTCACGCAATATCAAAGGCTCTAATCATATGAAATTTATTTAAACCTTGTTTAAGGTACTTAATATCACACAACTTTCAGGCGGTGTACAGCAATACCGGACATATGGGCCAGCATCTCCTTTCACTGGTTCCCCACCACGAGTGTAAAGCTCATTCGAGGAACAGTTATATTGAATATACAATGTGTTAAGTAACATAATAGTTGCACAATTTTTGGGTTGCAGCTGGTACAGATCCTCTCGGCTTATAGGATGTAAATACTTTTATTAACATTTTTGAAGTTTTTGGAAGCTGAAGTTTTCAAGCGAGAAATGAGAATTTATTAAACACAAATTATCGAGATCGAGAAAAAACAAGATTAGTACTTTAGGGACAAGAATGAACCAAAATTTGAATCACGAAGTTGAGAGTGAGAAATATCATATACATTTCTACATAATTGAAAGAAATATAATAATTTACATGGGGAATAATTTGCTATTAATACTAAGTTCATGAAAGATATTATAAATAAATTTAATGTATCAATGTATCTCATAGATATGTACTTTATCAGTTGAATATTGACTAATAAACCTTTGCAATACATAACTATGCAACATATTCATCTTTGTACAGTTATATTTATTTTTAGTTAAGTAATTAATTGGAATTATTTATTATATTACTACAAACCCAAGGATTTACAAAACTCAATCTTTACTATGATGACTTATTTCTCTTCAGTGTCAAGATAATTTAAATAAGATATTGTGGTATCCCAATCACTCTCTATTGAGTTATTTGAAAAACTTCTGTTTATCTTCTTTAAATTCTAATGTACCGGTAACAAAAAGACTAAAAATAAAACTCAAGAATTAGAGAAAAGTACAACCGAGAAATTAAATATATTCTTGACAACAAGATCTAGATGATATTGTGTTGTTTCTCGTTTCTGCTTTAGAGTTTTGAGATCTTGCAAGCTACTGAAATAAAATAATGTCATCTGATAAATACCCACAAAAAATCAATATAATGTGTGGAGCTCTTGAAATAATTTTGTAACTGAACAAGGTTTTACAATTTTTTTTTATTTATAATAATGTATAGTTTGATGTTTTATTTTGTTCAGAACAGAGTTCATGAACCCTCACCTAATTAGTGTACGTTTGAATGAAAGGAAACAGCTAAATGCACCAGAGGACAATAAAAAACTAGCATACCTTCTAGATCTTAAAACTATATGTATTGGTAAGTTATATATTATTTATTTTCTTAATTCAGTGTGAAACATTTGTTTGTTTAATTGTTCTACAAAATTGTTTCCTTGGAAAAACCACACAGCACTCTAAACGTTGTTTCTATTTGGAACTGAAATTTAGTTGGTCAGTTACATTTATCCTTTGTGGTATTTTTTCTACCTTGGGAAAAAATGTAGTCAGTGAATAACGAAAGTGAGGTACAACATAAATATTTCCTTTGCAAAATCTGTTTAATTAAGAGTGCTTTGTGATAAGATAAAAGTCATTGTTGTCATAAAAAATGTATTTTTATTTTTTTACAATAATTATTAGATGATTATTTATTAGTTTGTGAAATTTAGCTGTTGAATTTTAATTCTTAGATATTTTTATAAGTGTTTATGAAATTCCTTACGGGATCTGTTGTTTGTAGTTAAGTAAACCCTATATCAAAGACCACGAAAGAATACCGTTGAGGGACGGGCTTGTGTTCACCGAGACATTGAACGCTCCAATCGCCTTATTGCGACATTGTCATGTTCTTCCCACGCTTCTAACTGAATGCGGCTGACTTCAACTGGATGCGGCATTTATAATTCTTTAAACTGTGCGCTCAAGCATCGAGCAGTAAATACCAGGAGTACTTGAGGCTAGTAGATATGGCAACGCTGTGCGCCCATCCTATTGGCCGCCACGCAACGGTATTCTTTAGTGGTCTTTGATATAGTGAAGTTTTAGCCTCACAGAATTACATTTTCATTGAAAATGTCAGTTAAACTAGTAAGCCCCCGTGAAAAATCATAATTTTTGATTCGTCTTAAAAGTGTAGTAAAGGTTTTGAGTCATAAGCTGACAAGGCAGTAAAGTGTTGCATACACATTTTACTAAAGACCAGATACAAATTTTGGAAAACATCAAAAGATATGCATTTTAATCATAGGCCTATTTAAATGAATTTTTTTAACCCCAAATATATCAAATATAGTCATTTACGCAAAAATATATTTTAGTGCCTTTTAAATTTTATTCAAGTTTCCTTCATCAGCAAGCCAATATTTGTAAATTAAAATATGCTTAAACTTTTATGATTCTATTAAAATAGCAGTAATTCAAACCAGTAACACAAAACAGACCATGGGCAAGAGCTATCCATACATGTCAGGAACCAGAGATGACAGAAGGAATCAGATGTATCAATGTACATTATTATTCCTGTAATAACAATATTAAACTTAACTAAGTTGTTATCATAACAATAAATGGTTCAAATATAGTTATGGAAGTATTACAGCTGATGGGTGAAATCAGCTGTTACATTTTGTCGAATAAATCAACAATATACTACTTTGTTACTCACATACGGATGTACCTACACTCGCTTCTACAGAAGTTGATTAATCAATTCACAGTTTTTTAGGAAATCGTTCAGAATGGTCCTATGAGGCTGTAGAGGAGGTATTTTCATAAACATTTCAATTACTGCCAGTTCACATACCGTAAAATGAACTAGTTGTTAGCGTATGTACATAAGAAAGATGAGCTTATGGTCGGGAGTAGTAAATGAGCACCAATCATGGTCCTCAGAACATGTTTTTTGGTGTCATTAGAAATTTGATATTATATAATTTATATGTGTTCACACTCTAACAGCCGCATTTTAAGTCAGATTTGGTCCAAATTTGGTTGTCTATGTCGCTCGGACGAGTTCGTTGTTAGCTTAAAAAATTCAACAATCGGAAGCACATTCTTTGACCTGAACTAACTATTTTTTTAGATCGTACTAGAATTACATTTTTTGGGGGATTTTATCTAAAGCAATAAATGTAGGGTATTATTCTGCACATTTTGTTTTTTTACATGACCTTATAGCTCGCTTGGTTCCCCCAAAATTAATCAAAACGTAAAATACCATAAAATTACCCGGTTCAAATCAACGTACAGTGGGGGCATCTTCAGATTCGAGGCCGACTGCCGAGTTTATACGCTGCGAGCAAAGCAAAGTAGTCCAAAACCCGAGACCTCAAGGTCGAGGTGCAAATTCGCAAAGCGAACAAAGGGGCCTTCGAAGCTGGAGCCTTCGTGAGTAGATCGAAATAGTTGGAAGCCCTAATTCATATAAACTTAATTTTGGGAATTTGCTCAACTCAAGTCAGCGGTTCAGCTGCGTGGTCGAATTATTTTATTTTGTTTTTGTCTTTTGTGGCTTAAAGTCTTTACTTTATGCCAGTTATACTAATGAAGACATGAGAGTATAGTAAACCAAATAATACCAGAAACTAGATTCGAAATGACCAGTTGTGTTGGATTTTCCAACTGAAGCAGACTGGAAGAGCACATTTAACCACTGTGCACCCCTAAAATAAAAAACGCTTTTATTAGTTTTATGTTACAACTTGTATGAAATCTAAAGCCGTCATTTTGTTAATTTTTCTGCAGCTACAGTGAATAAATAGGAAAAGAGTTTGTAAATGATTTGATTTTGTACATGAAAATATATTGTTTTCAGTGGATCTTGTTTTTGGAATGACTATATTAACTGTACCCCACGACTCAAAGATTGACTGGCTGGAATTGAATGAGACAGGACACAAGTTATTATTCAGAGATAAGAAAATGAGGCTCACTCTTCTGGACACTCGTACGTCTCACCGCAATGCTATTCTGAGTTATTGTACATTTGTTCAGGTTAGTTTTGTAAAGAAATTACTTTTTATTGTATAAAACATAACATTTACTGTGGGACGTTCAAAAAATTTGTATGCTATTATTACAAATTAAAATGTATCAAGTAAAATTTAATGTGTTCTGGGGACCATGATTGGTGCTAATTTGCTACTCCCGACCTTGGGTATTACCATAAGGGCCACTGCAATA
>JAGFPH010002389.1:164516-183939 GCA_018207615.1 Philaenus spumarius | reverse complement strand
TTCAACAAGTGAACTATATCAATATGTACAGTCAGTGTTTTACCACCATGTCCAGTGAGTGAGATTTACCTATAACGAAGACAACAAACTCTGTTAATAAGCAACACAGTGACTTCAGCTTTAAATCACAGTATTTTGTATCAGTATTTGTAAACGTTAGTGCTCACTAGCAGTAATAAAGTGATTATTTAGCAGTAACTCTGTGTTCATTTATTTTGCTATAGATATAATGTGTTTAACTCTTTGAACCCCAGGCGACGATATATCGTCGATGATGAGTTAAGCGAGAAACCCAGGGCGACGGTATATCGCCACCGTAGGTTTAGTGTTTTTAAACATGTATAAATAAATATTTCATAACTAGCAGCGATTGTATTTTGAAGTATATTTTATTTCGATTGAATTATTAACAATTTTTAATATTTTAATGTTTGCTAAACATATTTTTAGCAAACTAGAAACATTGCTTACTCTATGGAGTTGTTTGACAGCACTGTGCACGCTCAGCTGTTTGTCACTGTCAATGCAGTAGCTTACTCGTGTTTATTCTTGTAGTGTTGCCTCAAGGTTATCTTTCCTCGTGTTTGTTTTATTGTGAGTTTTGGATTTAGTGTGTGAAAAAGATTTAGAACTGCTTGCATTAGGTATAAGAACCATGTTATACGAGCGCTGATAGCGCCAAGTTGGTGTAAAACATTTTGTCATTTTGAAGTACCATACACAATAATCACTTTGAAATAAACAATAACTACTATAACTAGGACAAACTAAATATTTCTGACCTCTCTGGTCGCTGCGCTGCTAGTGGTGATAGCGCTCAGTATAACCGGGTTCAGCGTTGATAGCGCCGCATCATTAACACGTCTGGCAGCGCTCGGTTAACGCGGATTCTCTCGTATAACATGGCCCACAGTATTTCCATTTACCCAATAAAGCGATGAAATGTGGTGCTATCAGCGCTCGTATAACATGTATCTAATTATCTAAGTAAGGATGTCACCCAGAATGCTTATTGAAGAATATCTGTAATAATGCCTAAGCCTAGTAATTTTTAAAAAGTAAAATTTTTCTATAAATATAAGTGGAAATACAAATATTTCTGTGTTGTTATCAAAAGACAAATTTTATATTGGTGAGTACTTAATTTTTCCTGAGTTATTTATTTGGTAAGCTTTTTTTTACATGTAGCGTAAAATTATAAAAAAGGTTATTAAAAGTTTGATATTTGATTTATAAAGACAATTTTTTTTGTATACAGAAAAATATATTTAGAATGAAATGATATAGCTTCCCACAGGTAAATTTGTCTTCCTTTTTTTTTTTGTAAAGGCTTCCAAAAATAGTTTTTATTTTATTTATTTATTATTATTATTATTATTATTTAGGAGGTGTGGGTTAAAATTTGTTTTAATAATTATAAAAACTTTTTTATTGTGTAATACATTTTATTCCTGACATTTTAAGACCTCACTCATAACAACAGCATGCATATTAACAAAGTTATGAATTTTTTACCAAAACTCTGTAAAAAGCCTCTTAAGGCTCTGGTATTTTTCGACATTTTTGTGGTATTGATGTGTTTGCACACATTTTGGAATTCCAATTTTTTGGTCCGGGGTTAAGTAGGCCTAATGCAGATTTTGAGAATTGTTATTCTGTGACAACCTAAATAACTAGGTGTGTCCGAATATTAAAACAGAAAAGTGAAGTAAAATTGTTATAAACGATTAAACAATGTATATAAAACAGTCACGAGTAATTTGAAAGGCACTTATAATCCTACACATATATCTTTCTTTGTATTGTATTTATAAACAAATTTAAACAATATTTCAAACTGATCGTGGTGGCAGAAACAATCGACTCTTCACAACTGTTTGCAAATACCAGAAATCTAAATTTGTATGTAATATTGCGTTATTATTTATGTTTGAGGCTTAACTAATTACAAAATAATGAAGCCGATTATCCGGGATAATTACTGGCAAGACCATCACGGATAATGTGAATTCCCGGTTAAAGCAATTCGTTATAGTATAGGGCCCAAATACAAGGTATTATGCAAGAATTATAAACATAATGGTTATACTGTACCTTTAATCACTCCTAAAACGTATAAAAAACTACAAACAGCATTATTTAGATTGAAATAGCAGTACAGCAATATATTATTTACAATGTTCAAACACGATTAAAATAATCCAGAATGTTCAACAACGATTAAAATAGTCCATCAGAGTTTTTGTTTTTTTTTGCGTTTGCTTCCTTTTTCAAAATTGTGGATCTTATTTTTTGTAACACGAGCTTGTCACGTAATAATGCATCGCCTTGACTGTCTAAATAGTCAAGAAGGCCTTTGACGTAACTCAGAGCCGTGTGTCACTTTCGGCTAGAGATGTTACGTCAATAACATAACTGCTACTTAGTAACTGCTACTCTATAGTAGCAGATTATAACTACTACTCTATTCTCTAAAAAAACGTGAATAGATGCTACTCGTGATTACAGTAGCATCAATTTCGTGTTAGTCGTTATTCGTTTGCTACAATGCCACCCGCCCTCTTGTCACCCGCATTTTTTCACTTCTCGCCCCACCACCTCTCTCGTCTCTCGGCCCGGTTGACGATCCCGGTTGAGCCGCAACCCGTATAAACCGATCCCGTTTAATCGGGAGTTGACTGTATTTATTTTATATTTCATTCATACATTAGTTCAATTCGTATTCACTTCATAACTGTTGATTGTTTACTTCACGCTTTGAATAATCATATTACTATGTATATATATATATATATACATTTTTTTAAAACTCGCCACTATAATATAACAGCTGCAATGTATAACTTCACGCTTTGAATAATCATATTACTATGTATATATATATATATATATATATATACATTTTGTTTAAACTCGCCACTATAATACAACAGCTATAATATAAAAACTTTTTTGGGATATTTCTAACTTCTACTCATTAAACTTAAATGTTGGTAAATGAATAAACGCCGAATTCTTTAAACCCAAAAATATATTGATATGATAATCCTCTTATGACGATCGGAAGCATGCCCATAATGTCCATGCCCTACTGTGACATGTATTTGAAGACAAAAATTGTTCCTGTGTTTTTATACACAATAAAATTTAACTTAGATTTTGCAAACAGGTGCATGACTTTGAATCAAAATACGTATTCTTGTACTTATCTTGTTTATCGTGAAATATTTGAAAAGAAAATATTTCATTCAGTGAGTGGGCAGCGCTTATGGCATCCCTATGTCGAGATGTTTGCCTGCCAAGAAGACCGATGGCATGCTAGGTAAAGTTAAAAATAGTTTTCAACTTAATTTAAATTCCGAATACTAAATAGCGCACTTTATATCTGGATTGTTTGGGAAATATAGAAAAGGTGATTGTTGTAACGTGTGATTTTAAGGCTAGAACTGAATTCATCTGAATAAATAATCGTAGAAGGGAGGGGGGGGGTCAAAACCCCCCGAAATCCCAAAATTTAGTAGTAAAAATTAATACTACGTTTAAAAAGTGCAAATTAAATTATAAAATTGACAAAACAACAGAGGATCCAGCAATATATTTTACATCATTGTGCATTGCATGCATACTGATATTTAGATTTACTTGATTAAACTACAACGTACAATACACATGGATGCAGTAGGTTACAGCCTTACTCTCTTGTGAGCTTAATCTGATCTATTAAATAAGAAAACTATGAAGGTTCAACAAAAACACTTTACTCTAACAAAAGACACAATGCATTATGTATTGAAAATACTCCTAATACAGGGGTTGGCGTGCGAAGCACGCAATTCATTGTATATTGAAACTACTCATAAAACGGGGGTTGGCGGGCGAAGCACGCAATGCATTGTGTATTGAAAACACTCCAAATACGGGGATTGGCGTGCGAAGCACGCAATGCATTTTGGATTGAAAGTACTCCCAATACGGGGGTTGGCGTGCGAAGCACGCAATGCATTATGTATTGAAAGTACTAATAATATGGGGTTGGCGTGCAATACACTGTGCGTCGTCCGCTTCTCATAGTGTTCAGTGTCAAGCTCACATGTGCATCCTTAGGAATGAACGTGTTAAAAGGGTTTAAAATCAAATCCCCGATCCTGACCTGAAAAGTTTTCCTGGTTACGGCCTTGTATAATAGTAGTAGTGTATTTCCTCGAAGTAATATCACGGTGGAAGATGAAGATGTAAATTCCTTTGCCGTTTGCCCAATACTGGGTGGTTGCAGAAGCCAATATTTGGCAAGAACATTTAAATGTAGACAAACTCCTAAGGTATTTAAATGGAGAGAATTGAAATCAAATACACTTGTTTGGCAAAGCTGCCTGGAATTTAAAAACGGTACCACTTCTATTATTTAAAAGAAGGACAGAAATAAATGCAAAATCTGATCTCAATACAATATTCATCATTGGGGGTACCTTAAAAGAAATATTTACAAAATCATACAACCCTCCAATTCTACCACCCCATCTAAAAATTTGTAATGGACGCTTATCACTTGCATCAAATTGAAGCCCTTGAAAAACCATGCATGTCTGTGGTAAGAAAATAAAAATCGTCTAACGCATTAGTTAACTACTCTCAAAAATATAATTGTGTAACGTTATTTTTCTTTCTCCCCCCCCTATACGTAGTATATGGAGAAAGTATTGTTTTCGTCCAAATTTTCGAATTTGAATTTTTAGTGGAATTGTCTATTTTGGTGCTCCCTGAACTCCAAAAAAATTTTAGTGGAATTGTCTGTGTTGGTGCCCTCTGAACCCAAAAATATTTTTAGTGGAATTATTTTGTTTTGTGCTCTCTAAACCCAAAAAGTGTTTTTTGGTGATGTCTGTCCATGAGTCTGTGTGTCTGTTAGGATGTGTATAGAGCTGGAGACCATACCAACGGTCCGATTTTGATGAAATTTGTTATGTAGTTCTGGAATATCTCCAGGGGTTTTTTCATTTTTCAAATTTTTGATTTTTAATTTATCAAAAACGGCTTTAACGATTTTGATAAAATTTTGCTTATTTGTAGCCCTTAATGTACCCTACCATATGCAAAAAACCGAATATTTCTAAACATTCTCGTTTAGGTAATAATAATAACAGATTTTTAGGGGGGGTTTGGCCAAAAAGGGGGTTGTTTTTCAAAAATTTTCTAAACCTTTTTTCGTGAATCTATACAGGCCTAATTGACATGTTTTGTGCAAATTTGTTCGAAATCGATTGAATAGTTTAAATAATAATAATAATAATATATTATGGATGTGTGTTACATGCATCTAATATTTTTCATGGTAACACTTTCCTACTTTTGCATTCTAAATAACCACCTCCTGTGCTACTCTTGGGAAGGTATAAAGTTTCAACTGGGAGAAATTATGTGGAAGTTATCTGGTACCGTTTATTATTTTGCATATCTCTTTCTGTCTTTTACTTTCTCACTATACTATAGAATAAAGTATAGTGATAGCAAACAAAAATATATGTTGAGATTTTTGAGGAAATATCCGTTTTGGGGCCCATTGAGTCCAAAAAAGTGTTGTTACAAAATGTCTGTCTGTATGTCTGCATGTCTGTATGTCTGTACGTCTGTCTGTGTATCTGTATGTATAAGTATCCAAAGCTAGAGAGAAAACTATTCAATCGATTTCTATCAAATTTTCACCAAACATGTCAATTAGGCCTGCACAATGAATTAGGATACACGAAAAATGGTTTTGAAAATTTTTGAAAAATAACCCCTGTTTTAGACAAAAAATCCCCAAAAAATCTATTATTATTTTTTTATAAAAGAACGGCTCTAACGATTTTAATAAAATTTAGCTTATTTGTAGCCCTTAATGTATCCTACCATATGCAAAAAACCGTATCTTTCTAAAAATCCTCGTTTAGCTAATAATAATAATAACTGATTTTTGGGGGTTTTTGGCCTAAAAGGGGGTTGTTTTTCAAAAAAAATTCTAAACCGTTTTTTGTGCATCCATACAGGCCTAATTGACGTGTTTGGTGGAAATGTGTTAGAAATCGATCGAATAGTTTTCTCTCTAGCTAATAATAATAATATTTATTAGTTAATCTCCTACTTTAATATCACCTCTCCTACCCCTCCTACAATTATGAAGTCACAGTGAATCTGTTTAATAATTGAAATATGTTTGTGAGAAAGTATGTTCCAGTTCCTGGTACCGTTTATTTGTTAAGTGTTTGTCTTCATGATATTGTGATTTCAAATATAGTCAGACTTTAAAAAAGAGACAAAGGAGTATAAAGGACCATTTGAAGGTTAGTACTGCTAGTCTTAACCAATTGGGTGGGAGCTGGACAGACTTTGATGGTAAGATAGTACAGGCCATGAATAAGATAGTATATTGAGAGCAAGTATGAAAATGAAAACAAGTTCTTAACTAATATTATACACAGGGGCAGAATGAAAATAATAGAAGTGGCGATGGAATACATTGAGCAAACACAAGAGGCTAACTCAATGATTTACTTCTTCAACCATGTGAAATAAAGTGTATGAGCAAAGCAGATAAGATGTAATGAAAGATGTTAAGATACTTTGTTCTCAGTAAATGATGTAAAAGTCAAACACTTCATTACTTAAACGTCAATCTATATAATAAAAATGAATTGCAGTTCCTTTGTAAGCGCATCACTTGAGAACGGCTTGACCAACTTTTCTATTTTATTGTTTTAAAATGGTCGTAAAATAGTCCGAACTAGGTTTTTATATAAAGACAAATTTGAAAAGTTTCCCGAAAAAGTTTCAAATTTGGAACAACTACTCAGTCTCTTTTGTATGGACTCAAGACCATAGCGCACAAAAACAGCTGTTTGTATAAAATGCTTAGTAACACATGTTTGTTTACATTCGTTACCATATAGCAACTTTACTCAGCACTTTATAATCAGATTATTATTCTTCAAAACAAACCACTTTTTCAGGTTAGATTGACCAACTTAAAGCAAACAAAAACAAAAATCAACTAAAAAAGCTTAGGCTACTATATTTTAATTCAATTCAAACATTGGTTGTCACATAATATATATGAAACAGCTGTGTTGGATCAAAATTTTAGGTTAGGCCTACAATGAACCAAAACACGTTTATTTGCAACCAATTTAGAATCAGGTTTTTTTACAATTCTTCACAACTGTTTAGATTAGGTAAAAGCAAACAAAAGGTTTACTGTATTACCTATACAGGTTTACAAACTATAAATCAAAATGTGTGTAGTGTATTCTTAAGTGGCATAAAAACCATTTTGCAATTCGATCACTTAAGTCAAAGTAATGAATTGGAATAACTTTACTACCTTTTAAATCAAGCTATAGCAAAGCATTGCGGGTCCACTAGTACAGAATAAAATAATATCTTATATTATTACTTTTAACTCAAAAGTAATTTATAATTATTGTAGCGACCCAGTACCCTATGTCACCATCGATGCCAATTTCAATTATTTGTATTCAATAATTGTAATATTCTGTCTTTTGTAAGCCTTACTTATTGTAAATAAATTATGCACAGCAAGGGAGAGGACAATTGGAGGGAATAAGACCGTGCAAGGTGGGGGGCCTGCACACACCGCTTTACGGTCCTATAAATACTGGCTTCGTTCAGTCATAATTCATTCTATTCTGCCATACAGAGTCACTGACAACGCTCTTCTCTCTATCTTTTTCTCTCTGCCTACCTTATATAAACACCACGTTTTCTTATTGGTCCTTTAACTACCTCCTCCGTGGTCTGCCGGTTGATCTCGACAGCATGGGCTATCTCGTTCGATGTCCTTCAGGATGAACTTACCTTTTTAATTCCTATCACATTATTAGCATTTTCCATAGGAAAAATGAGCTATTGCAGTGGCCCTTATGGTAAGACCCAAGGTCGGGAGTAGCAAATGAGCACCGATCATGGTCCCTAGAATACGTTTTAGGGTGTCATTAAAAATCATATATATATACCGTATATGTATATATGTGTTCGCACCCTAGCGGCCACATTTTAAGTCCGATTTGGTACACATGTATGGTTGTCTATGTCGCTCGGACGAGTTTGTTAGCCCAAAAAATCCAGTAACCGGAAGTACGTTTTTTGACCGAAAGTACTATTTTTTGAGATTTTTACTACGAGAATAAAACTTTTTTCTAAAAATAAAAATGTAGCATGTTATTCTGCACATTTTGTTTTTTTACGCGACCTTATAGCTCGCTTGGTTCCCCCAAAATCAATCAAAACGTAAAATACTATAAAAGTACCCGGTTCGAAGCCAAGTGCAAACTCGCGAAGCCACTAGGCGCAAACAAATTCTACTAATATATTGCGTACACACAGACAGCTGTTCAACGCCTTCGTGACTAGACCTATTTCCCAAATGGTTGGTTGAAACCCTAAAACATAGGCCTATAAACTTAATTTTGGAAATTTGCTCAACTCACGTCAGCGGTTCAGCTGCGTGGTCGAATTATTTCTATTGAATACGCATATTGTCCAGCCCTTCTGAACCCTTACAGGTAGAACCTTTATACGGTTTCCTAAACAATATTGCCCGAAAATAATAGACTGTATTAATGTTAAGCACATTTGTAAAATATTTTTTTATTTTACTAACCTGAAATTTTAATTTTCCGTATTATTCGAGCTAGGCTCTAACCACATTAAATCAAGTTCTTACTCTGTTAGTGAATAGCAATTTGTTCTCTGTTTATAATAAATCACCATTTGTTTAATATATTTCTTTCTATGACTGAGAGTCATGACACAATGTCTGGGATAATATTGTTTTTTTAATGTTTAGTGGGTAATAGGCAGTGATGTGGTGGTGGCTCAGTCTAGGAACAATGCATGTGTCTGGTACAATATTGACACACCGGACAGAATAACCAACTTCCCAGTGCGAGGAGAAATTGTAGATGTTGTCAGAGCCGAAGGAAAAACTGAGGTAATTTATTAGAATGTTTAGTTAAATATGAAGTTGATGTATGTGTGTATAAATTACTAGGGGAAAATCCTGCGTGCTCCGCACGCTAACCCCGTTGGGACATTTTATACACGTAATCATGTTATGTTTTCTTTATAATAAAGGTGTAGGATTAATAATAACTCTAAAGCTGAGATGGTAAATAATGTAAAATGATCGAATTAAATTATTTTGTATTTTTTATAATAGCAGTTATAATAAAGGTTGAAGGAACCAGAAAAGTTCAGGTCTACACTGTAATAAAAACCTAACTTAAAATTTAAAAATACAAATAAATAATTTCTTCAAAGTTTGAAATCAGCTGTCAATGGAAATATTAGAGAAAACAGCGGTTTTATCTGTTATTTTATTCAATTGGTTGCTATGGTAATAAATGTAAATACATCTACACATCAGTATTATAGGCCTAACCTAAGAATTTTTTCCAACTAAATTTACAAATATTGAAATAAAAAATGTCTCTATCAAAATGAATTATAACCTATGTTACTCAGGGATAGTGTAACTTTTTATTAGTAAAACTATTTGTTCAATCAGTTCAGTAGTTCCAGAGATTACCCTTTACATACAAACAAACAAATTTTACCTCTTTATAATATTAGTGTAGATTACTCATTTTAATGGTTATTCAATCGGCCTAAATTATATCAGAAATTAAATAAAACAAAGTGTTGCTTCGCTTTGCTATCACCCTCACACCAGTGATAGGCAAACTATTTTAAGAATTTACATCGTAAAGGAGCTAAATCCACTCTGATCATTTGCTGCTTACATAATGATGAGGATTTATTTATTTTTGACCGAGATTGTTTTTTAACGCCAGAGTTAAAACCCTGGCAAATTTCACTATTGGAGGTAAGAGGTATTACGAAGCAAAAGCACAGTGTTCCCTGGGCTCCAGTGTTCAAGTTTTATTCCTTCAAGTTAAGTTTTTTTTTTTTTTTTATTTATTTGAGACTACAACTAAGTACAAACTTATCTAGTAGTATTAACATAAAGTAGGTCACTGTGTGTCAGATGTTCATTCCACTGAATGGTTCTGAGTTATCTGCAGTAGCTTCTTAACTAGGTTGTCACTTGCACCAGGTCATAGGGTTTAGTCCTCCTCAGTCTTCGTATTGAATTTCTGTTGGCCAACATCTGCTGTACCCCAGTATTAGGATGAGTCTGGAGTCGTCCCTCATGCTTCATCGCCGCTGCTTTTATCTCATCAACAATCGTGTTTATTTTAAGATCTCTATGAATGTTTTCATTGCGTATGTACCATGGCGCTCTTACAATTATCCGAAGTATTTTATTTTGAACTGTTTGAATTTTCTTTACATTACTTCTCTTAGCGCATCCCCATATTTGAAGGCCGTATCTCCAAACCGGCTTAAGAACCTGTTTGTATAAAAGTAATTTATTGCTTATACTTAGTCCTGAATTATTTCTAAAAAGCCAATACATATTCTTAAACTTAATATCAAGCTCCTTTCTTTTCTTTGTGATGTGCGACTTCCAGTTTAGTTTTGAATCCAAATTCATTCCGAGATATTTAACTTCATTTTTATATAGAATAACCTTGTTGTTTAATAGTACTGGGACTTCTTTCTCTCTTTTATAAGTGAAGTTTAGATGAGTAGACTTAGACTCGTTTAGTTTTATACGCCACCTTTTAGACCATACATTGACTTTCCGGATGGCTTTCTGCAGTTTTTCTGTTGCTTCTTTAACATTCTCACCAACAGCTAATATAGAAGTATCATCTGCGAAAGTAGCTATTGTAGTTTCTTCATCTTGTGGCATATCGCTTGTATATAATAAATACAGTAGGGGTCCTAGTATGCTCCCCTGAGGCACACCAGCACTGATATCCTTAAACTCGGAAATTTCACCTCCGTATTTTACCCGGAACAGTCGATCTGACTGATCAAGTTAAGTGATTGCGATTCGGCATAGGATGCTGTATTTCTCTCAAACGAAAGAGTTTTAACTTGTCCGAGGTTAGGTGGCAGAGGTAAATAATCTAATAATCACATGTAAGGTAATTTAATCTGTTCTGTATCCACATTGCACTTATTCCCAATCCGTTAGGTGATGTTGCATATTTGTGGCTGCATTTAGCTGAGATTAACCCTTTGCGCTCGGAAAGGTCTTTTAAGAAAGTATCTCTCAGGTTGGGTGGCCAGCACTGCTGACAACTAATGATTTTCCATTCCAGCACTGCTGGCCACTTTACATGCTTTATTTGGATTTATCATAAATATTCTATTTATTTCTGTATGGTGATAAAACCTTATGAAGATACACTGAACTATATTATGTTTGTACTTTTAAAGTTTGGTAATACTGTGTAGTACCGTTTCCTGGTAAAATATTGATATAGTTCAGTCCCCAGTGTCACATATTTTAATAAAATTTTTATGGCTTTAACCGCACTTAGCACAAAACGTGTTAACTTGCATAAAGGAAAGGCATTAAGTAAAACAAATTTAACTTAACATATTAATAACAAAACATCATTCATGCTGAAATTTGTATGTATTAATTAATAACGGTAGAAATACATCTTTGTGCTTAAGATACTGACACAAGACGGCACTCATCAACTTGCTTATGAATTGGACGAAGGACTGGTTGAGTTTGGTACGGCGATACACGACAGTGATTTTGGTCGCGCTATTCTGTTCCTGGAAAACTTGCCCAAAGGTCCCGGGAGTCCGGACGCTGACGGGATGTGGCAGAATCTAGCTGAGATAGCGTTGCAACTGCATAATCTACGGGTTGCGGAGAGATGTTACGCTGCTTTGGGGGATATTTCTCGAACACATTATTTACGCGAGACACTTCAGATTGCACAGGATTACGCCAAAGAGAATGGTATGGTTTAGTAGACTATATGTGGGTAAATTGATTGCATTAGTTGACCAGGGCTGTCGCATAGGATGTAAGATTCTGGGTGTTTATGACAAAATTATTGAGATTTATCTAAAAACGACAATTAAAAGACCACCGAACAAAAAAAAAGTAAAGTTTAGAAATTTCGCTAAATGTTGTTTATACAAAACAAAACCAAGAGTTTTCAATAAATTTATGTTGTTTCTGATTTTCAGCTGAAAAATTTGGCTTACATTAATGTATAAAAAAAGACTTCTTTGAAATTGCCTTGTGTATTTCTTGTAGACCATATAGAAGCAAAATTATGTAAAAATTTTAAAGTGTTCTTTTTTTGTAAATGAGAAGTGAACAATTTATATAAAAATGTTTTTTCTAGTAATTAGTGCTAAGAATACAAAACAATTCCTTTATTTTCAATAAAAAAATAAAGCCCTTTTAAGAAAAAATATGTTTAATAAATTGATAAGTCAGTTCAATTTAATTTTTTTTAACTGCATGGTTTTTATATAGGTTTTCTTCTTCACTTTACATTTTTTTCTCTGTTATACGATCCTAACGTCTTCTTGGCCGGCCCTAAACATTTTTCTAGTGTAAGCAGTCTATATTTCAGCGCCCCTTCTACCCAAGCACCTGGGGTAAAAGTTTAAAAATTAAAGCTTATTAAATATAGTTTTAGGAATTTTGTGGCTTAAATATCAGGGTTGTAAATAATACACTTTTATTTAAACAATATTGCAAACTACCATTTGCTATCTGTACAAGAATTGGCTAACCGTTAACATTATTGTTAAAATTATAATGTTGAAGACATTTCAAAATCATTTTTATCTTACATGTTTTTTGAAACTACCTTTCTTCCTAATAATTTTCTGGAGATTGGACAGCTACTGATATGTTTTAAACTCAAACTAGTTTAGTTTATCTTAAAAATAGTTTTCGTCTGATGATCTTTTGACCCTTCCATGAGTAATTACGTTCAGAGGCGTCACGAGCTCCCGTTTGCAGAGGAGTGACTTCGAAAAACTGAAGATGCCTAAAGGAGTAAACAAAATTTCTCTGAATTTGTGAACCTTTAACCCACGTACGGCCACGGTTAAAGCTAAAATTGGCCAGCCCGTTTTTAGCGTTTTGCAAGCATATTTTTAAAAATTCGCCAAAAATAGTAAATGAACCCCAATCCAAATGTGTTCAATAGCTTTTTTGTAGAAGAAACTTCAAAGAATTCAAATATGCCACTAAAAATTAGTTTATTTTGAAATTGTAAAAGTTATTAGCTCAAGAAACAAAAAATGTTCAGTAACGAAAGGAAAAAGTTCAACTTTAGGCCTACATAACAATTAGTAAACATTTTTTGTATTTTTTTCGTAAGCGTAAAAAAGTTTCGTAATTTAGTTCTAAATAGAACTGTATAAAAACATTTATCAATTTCAAATTTTTTATTTTGAAAAAAACCGTTTTTATGTTTCAAGTACACAACTGGTACCTACCTAGGCCTAGATTGTAACGTCATTTACTTATATATGCTTTGACCAAAAATGAAATATTATTATAAGAAAGTGTAGAGGATAAATCAAAGAAAAGAACGGTGTACTTGTCTTTCCTTAGTTCACAAAAGTGTTTGAGTTACATTTGTTTGAATAACAGAAAGACATCTGTCGAATAAAAACTCCCGACTAAACACGTGCAAATAGGTCGCGCCGTAAGAATAGCGTGGGAACAAACGCCCTAGGCGATCTCACGACAACGTCACTTTCCACTGCTGTCTAGACAATCACAAAACCGGTTTTATCCGGTTTACTTGGCACCATTAGAAACTACAGACTTTCGTCTACAAAATGGTATGAAGCAATCTGTCAAAACATTGGGCGTTGCCTTCTAAATAATCGTTGACAAAAAGGCGTGTTTATCGGTTGAGAGACTGTCCAATCGCAAGGGTTTACAGTAACTCTTGTTTGAAACAGTAAATGTACTGTGAAATCTGATTGGAAGACACCAACAGAAAGATGAAATCACAACCAATCCAACGGTATTGTTAGAAATGCCAAAGAAACATTATTGTAGATGGTGGGAAACGTTGCAAGAGTGAGAAATAACAGTACAATTGTGCGCAGATTCGCGCGTGGAAAGAGCTGTAGGCCGATGTGCACATTTTAAAACGATGATTACGTATGTAAATATACGTTTTACGAAAAAGTTGTAAATACAAAAATTAAAGTTTAATTTATTTCCTTTCCAATGGTGCCAGTTTTATTACGATTGGATAATTTTAAGTGGGTTAAATTAGCGATTATGCAAATATATGCAAATGTCTCGCTATTGTCTAGATGGTTGCGTTTGCGCCATGAAACATGGTATCATGGTGGGGTTTGGCCGTTGGTGGGTTAAACATGTAATATTTCATTTATTATGATACAAAAGAAAATGATCAATGAGCAAATTTGATCAAAACATGTAAGTTAGTTCACATATTAAATATTTTTCGCTGTATAAAAATCGGTGTGTGGTGCAACTCAAATATCTATCTCGAGAATACTTTTATAATTGCCTAACAATCTAACTCGTAAAATACTAAATAAGTATAAATGGCGATCACTCCAAGCTCGAACAACAAACATATAACTGAGCATTTTTACTCGAAATAGTGTCCAAACCTTGATGTGCTACTAGTGTACAGATGATTGGTTTGAATCATTTTACCAGATGATTGGTTATAAGGTAGTTTTGTATCAGATGTAAACAATGAATCATAATGCTTCTCCAGTCTCAATAAAGGATGTTGCTCTCACCCATCTCTTTTCCTATTCAGCTCAGACATTCTGGTGACCTTGTATCAAAACTATTTTTCTTGTAAATGAATCAAATGTGTCTTGAAAATGAATGAAAGTGGTGAGGATAGCAAAACACTGCAAAACACTCCTGTAGTAATATTTGTACATGGTGTTCTAGAAGAAATAAAGCTAACTAGAACAAATAAATCTTGCTGTACTGTATATACTCCTTAACCCTCTAACTGTCGTATTGAATTGAGTAGTCCGTAACAACTCTACTTGCTATTAATATTTCACCCACTAAAAATCATGCAATCTCAATAAATAAAAAAACCGTTAGAAAGGTAACGATCGATACTTTATTTTTTTGTATTTACAAGTTTTTCTAAAACGTATATTTAAATACGTAATCATCGTTGCAGTTTATTAGTTTTCTAGAAATCAATTGGCGCCTGTACATTCTCCGGATTTCACAATGAAATAATGCATCTTTCTTCTCTCTCTAAAGCCCGGCCAGTACTTCTAAATTAAACCTAGATATCGTTGGATTCTTCACAATTTCCCCTATCTAATACTGCCATCCAATCAAAAATCATACATATAGTTCTAAAGTTGTGGGGCGTTTTGTAGACCCTTGCAATTGGTCAGTTTTCCAACCAATAAACAGCGTTACGTATTACACGTGATATCTGTGTGACCACAATCTATTTTTTAAGATATTTTGGTATCTTTGTAAACATAATGCTTCAAGCAAACTTTCCCTGTAAACCAAATATGCTATATTTGAACAGTTTGTTGTGTAGGACCGTGGGAAAGTGACTGCTAATACGGTCTCATCTAAGGTTTGAATTTGAACTCTAATGGCTTTTTATAACATGGCTAGACATAGGAGTTTGCGTGCGCATCTTGTATAGCTTGAATGGACAAGAGATTTTTTTTTGTTCTCACTTTTGTTATTCAAATAATTCTAAGTCAAACACTTTTATGAAAAGATAATTTAAAAGTATACAGTTCAATTCTTTGATTTATTCTCCACACTTTGTTATAATAATATTTCATTTTTGGATAAAGCAAATATTCCTAAATGACATTTCAAACTAGGCCTAGTTTTGTTAGCAGTTGTGTAGATGGAACATAAAAACTGGTGTTTTCAAAATAAGAAATTTAAAATTGATAAATGTTTTTGTACAGTTCTATTTAGAACTACATTACAAACCTGTTTTATGCTTACGAAAAAATGACAAAAAATGTTTACTACTTGTTATGTAGGCCTAAAGTTGAACATTTTCCTACATTTTTGTTTCTTGAGCTAATATCTTTTACAATTTTATATCAATAATTTTGTTAATTGCATATATGAATTCTTTGAACCTTTCTCTACAAAAAAGGTATAAACCACTTTTGGATTGGTATACAATTACTATATTTGGAGAATTTTTGGAAATATGCTTGCACACGCACAGAACTGACTTGGCGTTGCAAAACATTAACGTTGACAGTTGTAAGGTTAAAGGGTAAACTTTACTATCATATCTTTGTTGATCATTTTAATCTTCTTCCGAATTCCATATTTTCTTTAGCAGTTAAATTTCCCATACAGGTTTTTACTAGTAGATTCTTTTGATAAACTGAACAAAATAGGTGCGCCTTTTAGTGCCTTCTACATCGTTTGTTTGATTGTTAAATAATGTTAAGGTTAAACTATTACAGGAGGCGATGGAATGGACTGTCCAGAAGTGTGGGTCAGGATGGCTTTGCTGAACAAACAGTTTAGTACTGCGGAAGCCATATATCTTGGTAATAACCAACTGGAGAAAGCTTTGCAAATGTATCAGAAACTGCACAAATGGGATGAAGGTTAGTCTAGTTGTTATTTCAGAAAGTAGTATATTTTAAAATAAAAATTCTACAACACAAAATAATTCTAAACAAAATTTAGTTCTTAGCCTATCCCGTTAATACCTTTTGGGCTTGCCTTTCAAAATTATATTTACCCTAGATACCAGTAATTTTTGTTATTTTCAAAAATACACTAAATGACCTTTATTAATTGCAATTGGAAAATTTGTATGCCTCTTTAAAAGGTGTATTTTATTCTGAAATTATGTTTTAAAACTTTGCCATATGACTTTATTAATTATTTGCCATAATCTGTGTGTTAAAACCAATACACGATGTTTTGGGAATATGAATCAACCCCTGTTATTCCTCGGCCAAAACTTCTGTGCGCCCGGACGGTTCGCTACTAGCGGCACTAAAAACATAGCCTGTTGCTCTCCGCATTTTACAAAGCCTATATTCTATATTTATTTACTTTCTTAACAGAATAACAAATTAACGTTTTAAGATGTGTATTTGAAATCTACTGAAAATGGTATTAAAAATGATACCAAACTCGTTTTATATATTAGAACATATAATATGATGATGAAAATATGAGCTATTGTTAGATTTTAAAACTATAAGATTGCCTCGACCTATATCGCCTATTGAATGTACTTCAACTTGCATTAGGTCAACTTGAACACAGCTTTTATTTAAAATAAAACTATATAATATAAATCCCATTCAATACCAAATAAATTAAAATGGGGCCGACCAGTGGTGGTCCGCGACAGCGCGGAGGCGGTCGACGTGGCGGGGCGCGTAGAACTGAACATAGCGGTAGTTTACATCGGATTATTGAACAAACTAGAAGTTCTATTGAAAATGTTTTCGAATAAATTTTGAAGATCAACAAATTAGCTACAACTTTCTCGCTGGAAGTTTGTTTCAACCTCAAAAATAAAAAATTTCAGCGCTTACTGACTTTTTCATGTCATGCTGTTACAACTTTCTAATCTTTTTCATTATTAAAAATAACGCATAATTTTAAACTAAAATTTATTTATACCGTTGGATGCGGCAATTCATGCAGAAAAGAAATATATAAATTTAATTGTAGTTTTATTATTCGTAAGAGGACCAGGAGCGTGTAAATGACAATGCGTCCACCGTTTTCTGCTCATTTGGGGAGCACTCCATGGTTTCTACCTCGCTGCGCTGTAGTAGCAAGACACGGATGTTTTCACAAAAGTATCCCCGCCAACCCCCTCGCCTGGAACCGACCAGGTCTGGTCGCGCGCAAAGAAATTTTGGCCGAGGAATATCAAGTGACTAAAAACTAAGGGAAAGACCCCTAGTCTCGGGAACCTAGAGATCTAGGCCTAGAAAACAAAGTAAAACTAAAATATACCACTAATCTTAAACATCTACATGGTATATCTCAGAGCTGAAACTGAGAAATCAATAAAACACAATATGACAAACACAGAAAACACAAACCACACCTAAGAGCGAGGTCAGAACAACAACTGGCCGGTGCCGGGGGAGTGGCAGTCAGCTAGGGGAGGGGCCTATTTTTCATTAAGTTTAGTTTCCTTAAATGAAAATATAATACTTACCAGTTTGGTTGTTAAATCCCCTTCTAACACGTTCACTGCTAAAAATAAGCCCATTACCTACCCCACACGCTAAAAAATGTTTCTGTTTAAGCCTTTCCTTGAGGTCTTTTTTGTTGAATTTAGATGCTATCTGTTGGTTTCCATCTTCAAAACCAGTTTTTTTTATTTTTTATTTCGGGGATACCGGTACTCCCTGCGCACACCGCGCCCGCATACTTACAAAACGTTATGTTTGTCGACACTTTTCTTTAATATCACATAAACACTATTATAAATAATTAAGAATATATATTTTTACAAATTTACAACCCTACCATCCAACCACAATCATCATTTATTGACGTCTGTGGTAATTGTCAAAACAACGGACTACACAAAGTCCCGGATTTTCTGGATATCTCATACACTCATACTGAGTGTTTTTTTGCACATCCGACATTTCTTTTGTGAGGTTCGATTTGAATTTGGTTTTAATTTTGCTATTTTAGTAATTGTATGGCCAGCAGATTGAAACAAAGGACTAATAAATAGAGAGGTGCGTGAACTTAAAAGCACAGAAAAAGAGCTGTAAAAATCAGGCGGGATGCACGAACTTAAAACTACACCCAATTTATACTCTCCAGTTAGTTGCCGAATAAGCAAACTTAACATCAACTTGCTTTTTGCAGTGTCAAGGACACTAAACAGAAAAGCATTGACAATACGATGGAGGTACCGGTACTCTGTGCGCATACGAATAGACACCGCTGGACGTACCGGTACCCCCGCCGCAGTGAACGTGTTAATTGTAGAAAAGCCAATAAAATAAAGTTAGCTCTAGCTAGGCCTACTAGTAAAAGTCTGATAAATTTAATTCGAGCTTGAATTCAAATGCTTTACCATGGAATTTTTTTTTAGTTTTTGTTAGTAATTGACAAAATATTAATTAAAATATTTATAGAGCGCTGCTAATCATTTCACCTATCTTGAAAACTAAAAGTTTAACACAATAATAGTCGTTTTCGATATGTATTACTCATCATCCTCTTTCCATAAAATTACTAGGAGTGCTATGGGTGGTTTACTCCTAAAATATATTGTTTCCAGATAGTAAGTTACAAACGATTCAGTTGGAATAATAGGTCCTATACTCTTCCATACATAAATCACTTTTTATTTATTTTATATAGTTTATCTAACCTAAAAAAACTGATGGTCTTGAAGAATAATTAACTGACTCTGAATTTCCTAATTGTTTTCTTTGGTAATGAATGTAAATACATTAAAAAAACAAGTGTTGGCTCAGTATAGCCCTAACCTAACATTTTATT